>PVIU01018074.1:0-40105 GCA_004026605.1 Ondatra zibethicus
AAAATGCAAATGAATGCAGGCAGGAAATACAGACATCCTATCCTTGACTATAAGGATCAAAGAAGGATTACAAACTTCCCACAGTTGGAAACCAGCAACTGTTGAAAATAAAAAGTATCAGAGTGATGCATGAAATCTATCAGTTGAAGATTCTTGAGTTATTCAAAGCTCCCTTGGAACTTTCTTGGGAATTTGTTGGGATCCTTACTGAAACAATACCATCAGAATGGTTTCTTCAATGTGATTCCTTTGCCCCTGAATTGTCTTTTGACATTCCATACTTCGTTTTGATCCTGTTACATGCACAATGGCATTGACTATATCTAGGAAACACCCATTAAAGTCCTATTAGGCTATGTAATCCAGTATTATTGCTTCTGAGCATGTGTCTAAATAAATTAAAATTAGTATATTAAAGAGACATTTGAAGTCTCATGTTTATCACAGCCCTGCTACAACACTCAAGATGTGCAATTGTATGCAAATTTTATTACTTAGCCACAAAAAGAATGGAATTCTGCAATTTGTGGTAACATGGATGGAAATGGAAGAAAGTGTATTAAGTGAACTCAGGCACAGGCACAGAAAGACAAATGACACATGCTCTAATTTTGTAGGCCAAGACTGCTCGTTTGTTTCCCAGTCGCCCAGAAGCAAATAATAACACAGAAACTATATTAATCACAGCACTGTTTGGGCAGTGACTCAGGCATATTTCTAGCTAACTCTTACATGTTGAATTAACCCATTTCTATTTATGTATCGGCATGAGGTTGTGGACTACCAGTAAGGTTCTGACTGCCATCTGTCTCCTTTGGCAGCTACATAGCATCTCCTCAACTCCGCCTACCTTCTCCCTATATCTCTGTTTGGATTTCCCACCTGGCTTTCTTCTGCCCTTCCATAGGTCAAAGCAGCATCTTTATTACCCAATGGTTATAAAACATATTCACAGCATACAGAGGGGAATCCCACATCAAGTTCCACAGAAGTAGAGAATAGGAAGAATAATGCTTACCAGAGATTAAAACAAGATTTGGGGGTGGAGGGAGAAGGGAGGGCTGAAGAGGAAGAGGACAGGAGAAGGGGGAGAAGGAGAAGTTGAGGGAACAGGAGAGTTGAGATGAAGGAAGGACAGAGATGAGAGCAAGGAAAGAGATATTTTCATTGAAGGTGCCATTATGGGACTAGCAAGAAACCTAATACTAGAAAAATTCCCAGGAACCCACAAGAATGACCCCAGCTAAGACCCTAAGCAATAGAGGTGAGGGTACCTGAACTGGCCTTGCCCTGTAATCAGATTGATGAATATCTTAAATATTCATCCATAGAACCTTCATCCAGAAACTGATGGAAACAGAGGCAGAGACCCACAGCAGAGTACTGGGCTGAGCTCCCAAAGTCCAGTTGAAGAGTGGAAAGAGTGAGAATATGAACAAAGAGGTCAAGACCTTGATGAGGATACCCACTGAAACAGTATACCTGAGCTAATGGGAGCTCGCCAACTCTGGCTGGACAGGGAAAGAACCAGCATAGGACCAAACCAGACCCTCTGAATGTAGGTGACAGTTGTATGGCTGGGGGAGACTATGGGGTCATTGGCAGTGAGTGGCACCTGATGTGAGATTTCCCTCTGTATGCTGTGATTACCATTAATGAATAAAGAAACTGCTCTGGACCTATAGCAGGGCAGAACTTAGCTAGTCAGGGAAAACTAAACTGAATGCTGGGAGAAAGAAGGGCAGAGTCAGAAACAAGCCATGTAGCCCTGCCAGAGCCAGATGGAACTCTAGCCGGTAAGCCACAGCCACATGGTAATACACAGATTAATAGAAATGAGTTAAATTAATATGTAAGAGTCAGCCAAGAAGAAGCTAGAGATAATGGGTCAAGCAGTGATTTAATTAATATGGTTTCTGTGTGATTATTTCAGTTCCGGACGTCCAGGACAAACAAGCAGCCTCCCTCCTACCAGGATTTTTCCCTACTGCTTGTACTGGCTTTTTGGGAAACCATTCTCTTTGGATGGATACCTTGCAGCCTAGATATAGTAGGGAGGAGGGCTTTGGACCTTCCCCAAAGCAGTGTGCCTTACCCTCTCTGAGGATTGGATGGAGAGTGAGGTAGAGGAGTAGGTGGAGGAAATGGGAGGAGGGGAGGGAGTGGGGTTGGTATGTAAAATGAAAAAAGATAGTTTTTTAAATAAAAAAAGGAAAAGGATTTTGAAGGAGATAGGTTAACAAGTCTGAATAACAATAGTATAACATGCTGTAGTAGAATAGCTAAGAGAGACTTCTATTAACTGTGTATTTCAAAATTGTCAGTATTTAAAGCAGATTTTCAATGTCTTTTTTTAGCCTAGAAGAAGTGGTAAATATTTGAGAAGACTATACCAGTCATCTTAACCTGGTCTCTATACTCTGTATACCCAGACTGAAAAGTTGCAATAAACACAATTATATATGTATTTATTATACATTGATTTAAAAATTAAAACTTTTCAGTTTTTTTAGATGTACTTATTTTATTATGTGTATAAATGTATGCATACCATGTACATTCCTGATGCCCCCCAGAAGTCAGAAGAGGGCATTGGATCACCTGGACCTGGACCCATGGATTGTTGTGAGCCACCATGTAAGTGCTAAGAATTAAACCCTAGTCCTCTGAAAGAGGAACAAGTGCTCTCAACCACTGAACAATCTCTCCAACCCCTTTTCAGTCTTAATAGGAAGCTCAAAGTTAACTTTAGCCTACACTTATTTTGCACTGTTCATAAAATCTCACATAGAATATTTTGTTTATCTCACTAAAGCTTTACAAATTTAGATATTAGCAATAACCATTTTGTGATACATGTAAAAACCCAGAGGCAAGAAATAGAGACTTTTACATTGCCGTGGCATATAGAAAATAGCTTATAATAAAAATTCTTCCCTCTTTTCTATTATTTTCCCACTAATCTTTTTTTAACTGCACCAGTTCCTCCCATACTCTGAAACAATCCAACTGGAGAACCAAATCCAGAGATTCTCACCTAGAATCATGTTTTGGTGCTGACTAACTTCTTTTGGTTGTCAAAGTATATTATACATATGTCTTTCCAACAACATTCACATTTCCTCCAAGTGTAACAAAAATAAAAACATTGATTGAATTTTAAAAATCATAATGTCAATAATGGGGAAATGACCAAGAAAATAAGGTAAGTCTTCAAATACCAAAAATAATAAAAATTCACAAATCATCAGGGTTTATAAAAATTGGGAGTCAGTACCTCCCCAAGAGATGCATTCCAAACATTGGTACTCTGAGCAAAAAAAAAAACATCCAATCAAAAACTGGGATTCTGGGAATCAATTGCTTCCATGAAAGGTAACAAGAATATCAACATTAACCTCTTTCTGCCTCCATATTCCTAACCTAAAGCTACTCTCACTGAGACAAACATAAAGACCTGAATTAATATATGCATGTTGGCTAAAGGCAAACAAGCAAACAAAATCTTTAAACTAAAATTCTAGCTTACATGTTCTTTGATGATAGTGTCCTGATACCAAACAGATGCAAAGGAAAGCCTGCTCCAGAGGGTGCCCTTTACACGGAGGACATGTAACAGTCACACAGGTGTACCTAATCAGAGGGTATTTGCCAGTAGAGGAAGCAAGTCACTATGAGAAAGTGTCAGCAGGAATAAATAAATTCTCTGGAGTCTAGAAGTGTGCAAGATTGTAGATAAACTATTAGGTACAAAATACTAAATATGTTTAACAAAAAAAGAAAAGGAGGAAATGTAACAAGATCACCAACATTCTATCAAAATTGGCAAGGCAGATTTGAAAAGGAATTGGAAAGTCTTTTCCTAAAGGAGGTGTGTGTGTATGTGTACATATATCTATGTATGTATTTATACATGTTTGAATTCCAGATGCCATGTATATTGCATAAATGTACTTCAAAGGTTATATTCTATTGCATTGAATATACATACAAAATGAAAAACTCATCTAATGAGTTATGTAGATTCAAATTAAACTCTCGTAAAGAGAAATATTCATAAACTGGAAGATAAATCTGAAGGAAGTTCATACAATGTTGTATGACAATAGGAAAATAAAAAAGCAAAAGAAATCAAGAGACAGAACTTGGAGTTGTGAGTTTTAACACATCCCGATTCAGAGTGCTGAGAAGAGAGCAAGAGAACAATGGCCCAGAGGACATCACCTAGTTTTAAAACATCATTCCTCAGTCTTAATATTCTCCTCAACTCCTACTTCATGTAAACCAAGCATTTATAATAGTCAAATGGGTAGTGCTAATGACAAAGACACATTAAAGAGAGAACTAAGGAAGAACTCTATTGGTGCCTCAGTGCCTTTGGAAACACTAAAAAGACAGATGGAGCATCATTTGGAGAGGAGGATGAACATACACCTACATATATGATGAAGCAAGTGTGGCAATATTCATGAAGGAATCTAGCCTGCAGGTATACAGTACTCACTGTGATAGTCTTTCCATTTATCCGCTTGAAAAAAATGGTATAATATTAGAAAAAGGGAAAAACAGCAAGAATGAAAATGATTAACTGTACAGAATAACTCATCTTCATTATAGCAAAAAGACCTAAGAAACCAGAAATAGCCAGATGTTGGCTTCAGAATGTGCAGAGGGAATAGTTGATTGTGTAGAAGTGTAGCCACATTGAACCCATACACAAACCAGCATAGTAATACTAAACACTTTTGTGGGGGAAGGGGAAGAATTTTCTTTAGGAAGCAAACAATTTCTGTTTTATCTATGATATACTTCACCAAAAAAAAAGTCTAGATGCCACTATGTTACAGCAGTTAGGCAAGCTTACTCTGGTCCTGTAGCTACATGTGAGACACCAGTGGTTAAATACCAAGCCCTGTGGTTCAGATTTCTAAAGATATTTGGAAGCAATGCCCAAAAGAAACACTGCAATTGATGACTTCAACAGAGTGGGACAGACTTTGCCAGATAGTGGCGATTTCAATAAAAATGCTCCTGGTTTTCATGTGTTGTTTAAAGGCTGTGGTTCTTTATAAAAGTCCTGCAATCCCAGAGACAGTAAACAACGTGACAAGGGCTTGAGAACCATGGTGAAGAGAGATGGCCTTTTGTCCTGAAGTCCTGCAATCCCAGAGACAGTAAACAACGTGACAAGGGCTTGAGAACCATGGTGAAGAGAGATGGCCTTTTGTCCTGGCCTTATAGGAATCTGTCCTATGTGAGCAAATCAGAAGCAGCAGTTGTATTTGTTGTGGCGGTAGATCTGGCAATGACACTTTGAAAGTATGAGTTGTGATTGGTCACAGAAGTGACAGTGAGAATGAACACAATTAGGATGCTCATGTCACAATGAGAATATGACCATTGGAACGGGATGCAGAGTGACATGGGACACTGAAGACCAGAAAACACACCGGAGGAGATGAAAGAGGAGGCTGGGTTGAACAGAAGCCAGGCACACACTGTTCCCTGAGACACCTGGTCACATGACAACCCTGGATAAAGGGATGAAGAGTTAGAAACAATCCCAGAAGCAGCACTGCATTGCAGCATGGATTTGTTAAGTGTGTTTTATCCTCAGTAATGTTTTATCATTTGATAAGCTGCAGAGAGAAAATATTCTGTCATTTTCAAATGTTTTGCTGTATTCACAAAATTCTATATAAAGAAAATGCTTTTGTGATTTCTGTAAAAGAACCAGCATTGGGTAAGTCCTACTAATGTTTCAATTATAGGTAGAACAGGACCAGCCCAAACCTCTTCCTGTCTGTGCAAAATGGTATATTATTGCCTTTTAAATAATAACCTCTGTGCCCCAGCAACTAATTCCTTTACTGTTCTTTCTGCTTTTTTTACCAATACACACTGAAATTTTACAAACTCAAAATTTTGAAAGAGAGTCAATTTTTTAACTAGGTCCTACATTTTATTTTCTTAATGGAATAAGAATGTCCAGATGTAGATCATTTATTTAAATGACATATCATCACTTTTAATTGACATGCAGCCAATTTATAATTATCTCCAATATTGGTGACTAGATAGAGAAGATTTAATCAAATCTTACTGGTGGTGAAGAAAGCTCACTTCCCTACTCCATTACCAGATTTCAGAGTTATCAGCCAGCAACTGAAGGAAATAGTTTGGGTTTCTTCATCATCAACTTTGCATTGCCCCAGTGAGAGTTCTAAGGAGTGACCAGAGTTAGGCTACGGGGAAAGAAGGTCCAGAGTTAGGAAGATAGCTCAGAACATATGTTTCACCAGGACCCGGTGACATGTGCTTATAATTCCAGAACTGGGGAGTTAGAGACAGGGATGTTACAGGAGCACCCCAACCATCCAGCAGAACCCAGTCAGTAAGTTCCAAGTCAGTGAGAAACTCAGAAAACAAGATGGACAGTGTCTAAATGGTAACACCCAAGTTTGACCTCGAGCCTTCACATGCATGTGCACACTTTTGTGTGTGCACTTACATACAAGTGCATACAAGTATATAGACATCACACACATGCACATACACATAGACAGAAATAGAGGGGGAGAGGAGAGAAGAGAAGAGGAGGAGAAAGGAGGGAGAGGAAGGGGAGAGGAAAGAAAGAGGAGAGGGGAGGGGGAGAAGAGAGAGGTAGGGAGGGGAAGGGAGGACAGGACAGGAAGGAGAGGGATCTTATAGTCCCTCAGTCAGAAAATCATCTCTGGGTATAACTACTACCACTACTACTACTATTGCTGCTGCTACTCTTCTTCTTCTTCTTCTTCTTCTTCTTCTTCTTCTTCTTCTTCTTCTTCTTCTTCTTCTTCCTCTTCCTCTTCCTGCTCCTCCTCCCCCTCCTCCTCCTCCTCTTCTTCTTCTTCTTCTTCTTACTCCTCCTCCTTCTTTCTTTTTCTTCCTTCTTCTTCTTCTTGTCCTTCTTCTTCTTCTCTTCCTTCTTCTTCCTTTTTCTTTTTTTGAGGCAGGCTTTCTCTGTATAACAGCCCAGGAGCCCAACCTGTCCCGGAACTCACTTTGTAGACTAGGCTGGTCCCAAACTCACAGAGATTCGCCTGCCTCTGCCTTCTGAGTACTGGGATTAAAGGCATGCACTACCACTGCCTGGCTGGATATTACTTCTTGGGGTGACCAGATATCCACTATTGCCCCGTTCAACAACATGTCTTTCATATTAGCCTTCTTCTCACCCTTTTTCTCCCTTTTCTTTTCTTGTATACAATTATTTCTCTGATGTGGGATTCCCCTCTGTATGCTGTGAAAAACATTGGTTAATAAAGAAACTGTCTTGAGCCTGTGATAGGGAAGAGCAGAACTAGGCAGAGAAAACTAAACTGAATGCTGGGAGAAAGGAGGTGGAGTCAGAGAGAAGCCATGGAACTGCCACCAGAGACAGACATGCCAGAACCTTGCCAGTAGGCCACAAGTAATGGAAATCGGTTAAATTAAGATGTAATACTTAGCCAATAAGAAGCTAGAGCTAATGGGCCAAGCAGTGACTTAATACAGTTTCTGTGTGGTTACTTTGGGAGTCTGGGCAGCCAGGAAACAGGAGAACAAATAGTCTCCTACTACATTTCTCTATTTTCCAGTCTCCTATTGCTGGATTCTTTATTATAGCAGAAGATAAGTAAATTCCACAGAAACAAATATTGGCTCCAGAGAAATGTTGAGGACTCTCAAGAGTTCTCACTCCATCTTTTTTTGCCTCCTATGACAGAAGCCATCACATTTCCTTCTGGTGACAAGAAAAAGAACCAGCTTCATTCTGTGTTAGCCATAAGCCTGGCTTTGCTACAAACTGTACATCTAGCTGTCATTCAGCCTTGCTTTCTGCTAAGAGCAATATTGGTTTATCACTATTATCTTATAGATGTCTGAGAGATTATGTTTCATTCTACTACTGAGTAATAAGTTCAACCTTTTGGTGTTTCTACCACAAAATGCTTAGGAACATAAGTCACAGCATCTTTCTGTGTTCTAACTAACTACCCCTATGCTCTATCAGTTGGTGTCATGCTTCCTATATCAAGCTCCATTTATGATTCAAATGTAAAAATTGTAGAACATTAAACTTTTAGCTATGAAACTAAATGGGAGAAAAGAATACTTTGAGTGCTTTAATAGATACCAAGATCAATTCAGCTTCATTTTAAATACTTAAGTGGAATTCCTGAGAAATATACAGAAGATAAGTAAGATTTTGTATCTACTTTTTGGTTAAGAATGAAACCTTCTATTATCTCTAGTCCTCCATAGAAATTCTATTTACTAGACTGACAGAAAATTATTTGTTTATTTTAAATGATAAATATACAAGACTAAAGGGATGGAATACAATCAATGCTCTAAATTCTAGGGCAGAAAAAATAATAAAACAGACAGCACATGTAAGGAGGCAAGATGCTAACACAATAGCAGGGAAGGGCAAAAAGAAACAAGGTCTGTGGCAGCACTGAGCCTTTGAAAACAGGGGCAGAGGAAATGCTAATTGCAGAATACTGGCAAACACCATGTGAGCTTCTCAGTTTTCTCTGGTACCAAGAGCCAAGTGGCTGCTCTTCCTTACCTTGACAGACAGCAAATGCTTATCACCCAGGGAAGGTAAGGCAGACCTCTTAGCTGATGAACCCAGCCTGAACAGAGATGGGGACAGAACGTAGCTGGGTCAATGTTAGTAAAACCCTCTCTGGTGCTTGCGGCACACTTGCCTGCACCTGTGGTACTTACTCCTGTGACACACAGGCCTAGTGAGACTGACCCTGACGGCCCCATTAAAGCACTGGCACATCACTGCCTTCAGCTCACACTTGGCCTCAGCTTAATCATTAGCTCTGTCACACGCGGCCCTTAAACATGGAGAGAAAGGCGGGTGTCTCCACTTACCAGTGCTTCTAAGGCAAGATAAGCAAAGTCATCGAGGAAAACCAGACATGTAACTAAATGGTTATCTAGCAAGTACGAGGCTCTGAATTTGATCCTCAGCACATCAACAGCAAAACCCACATGGGGTCAAACAATACAGGAAAATACAATTTCATAAAAGCTATTGCTGAGCCATGCATAGAGGCACACACCTGTAATCTACCTGTAGAGGTAGATGCAGGAGGATCAGGAGTTCAAGGTCATCCTCGGTTATATAATGAGATTAAGAATTTGTGAGGTGTCTAAGACTTTGTCTCAAAAAGAGGCAAAAAAAATAAAGGTTAAATGACGTGTTTCAAATACAACTCTCAGAAAGATTAGCTGATATATCAATGAAATAAGAACAATAAAAATATAAATGAAATTGTAGTTAAATACATTAGGAAGATGAAAGGATTCTCTCCCCTCCCTCTGCTGTGTGTGTGTGTGCGCGCGTGCACACATACACACATATTAGTTAAAAAATGAGTGCAGATCAAAAAGGAAGAAAGCCTTAATTTTTCATAACCAAAAAAGATAAATATGTAAACTTGGAAAATAATAATATAGCTATAGCATATTATGCAAAAATATAAGATATATGAAAAATCCATTTTAAATTGAATTGCTCTTTGAGAGCAGGGATAAAGGTGCATAGAAAGAATTACATTGTATTATTGATAGGAGAATTTCTATTGGTAAAAGGAAAAAATGAACTAAAGGAGGAATAAGCAGCAGCCTTTGAATGCAGATACTTAAGAGGCTGAGGTAACAGGATGACTTCCAAGCAAGCCTGAGCAATTCAGAGGTCCTGTCTCAATAGAGAAATGAAAATAAGGTCTGGGAATATAGCTTGTTTGTAGAGCACTTGCCTAGCTGCACAAGGCCAAGATTCAATCTTCAGTACTAAAAAAGAAAAAGTCTCAAACAAGAGAGAAAAATAAAGAAAATTTTCATGCAGGGCTCACATCTTAGCAGAAGTGCATGGTAGTAGAAAACTGTCTACCTCATGACAGTGGGGAAGGAGAAAGTGGCAAAAGGGGGAGGGGAGAGGAGAAGAGAAAGGGGCAAGAAGGAAAAAGAGAAGGCCAGGATCCCAATATTCTCTTCAGGAACATGCTTCCAATGGCCTAACTTCCTCCTGCTAGGCACCACCTCCTGAAAAGTTCCAAATCCCAACAGTGCCACAGGCTGGCACTCCCAAAGTCCATCATCCATACTAAAGTATCAGTTCCCTAGAGTGTACCCACTGGGTGGTTACCTGCAAAGGATTTGGGGACCTCAGTTTGACCCAAGAAAGGTCACCACTTGTGTAGTGAACAATACACTCTTTCACATGTTAGACTACCTAAGGAAGACAGTTTACCCTGGAAAAATTAGGGTACAAAGGTTAAGTAACTTACGATAGGTCATCTTTCTAATAACCAGTGAAGACTGCATCTAAATCCAGCTAGGCCAGCATCTCTAAGGCCTGGGTTTTAATGACAAAACTTCATTCCTAAAGATAAAAAGTAAAACAGGCAGAGGGAGGGGGAAGAGAATATGAAGAGGAAATAGAGAGGAAGTTTTGGTAGATTGCTCTGGAGAACTCTGACCAGATAATTTTTCCTTATATGAAATTTCTTTTTTCCCTGTATTTCATGTCCTCTTGAAAATTTTACAGAGGGGAACATCATCAGGAAGCACCTCCTCCAGTAGTGAAAGTAGGGCTTATTCATTGGGCAGCATTGCTGTGAGTGGCGTTGCTAGGGTAGGGCCCTCTTTCCTTGCCATTGACTTTATAGTCTGCTGTTTAAAAGGAAGGAAAGAACACCTGTAGAGCAGGAGATGGGAAATGCAATGCCCTCATCCTCCTTCCTCTGAATGGAAAGATGGAACCAGAGACCTTTCATCTTGAGAGAAAGATGTGGGTTGAGGATGGACTCAGGGTGAAGGAAGAGACTTGCCTGTTCACATGCTAAATATGTTAATCCTCCAGTAAGGTCATAATCCAGATTTCCAAAGGCTTTGCTTCTAGGGCAGAAACATTATTTATTTGTAAAGTAAAAAATCATACAGTGTTTGTATGATTCTGCCTGCTGTGAATGTGAATACCTATTAATATGCAACAAGCTACATTTTAAGTGAACCCACTTCATGGCTATTGAAGGCATCTGTGCATCCCCTCCACTACCATGAGGAGCTATCTGAGAATGCTGTGTCAGAGCAAAGACTGAAATGTTAGTACGGCTCACAAAAGCACTGGGGTACCCTCTAAATCAGGATGCAGTCAGAGGCATATTTCTTATACTCAGACACCTATATTCTGGTTTAAGATAAAACATTCTGAGACAACATATGTCTCCGATATTGTGCAAGTTAAAATATAACTTCTATTTGACCATTGTCTCCAAAACTTTTTACTGTGAGCAATGAACCTATTGTGTGTGTGTGTGTGTGTGTGTGTGTGTGTGTGTGTGTGTGTGTGTGTGTGTTTACTTGAACTTGACAAAAACACCAGGTAATTAATCACAGAAGATGTTTTGAGCTCTGGAATATACAGTTTGCCCACAATGTTACACTCTAGCCTAACAGAGTTACCAATCTAATTTTAAAAGGTGGTTCTGCAGATATGTAAAATTATAAATGGATAACATCTAGTAAATCAATATCTTAGATACTAAGCTTTGTTTGATTAATCTCAATCAATACCCTTTAATTTCTACCACAACTTTGGAAATACAATTTATCTCTGCAATAAAACTTATCCAATATAACAGAAGAAGAAAGCAAACCAGAGTTAAGCCATTTACCCCAAGTCACACACAAAGAAACTGCATAATTGAAATTTCCAGGCAGCAGTCTTACATCCCACAACCCCTTATATCCTGGGGTTCCTACTGCTACACCTGCGCCAGTAGCCTCTCCTGGCCTCTCTTCTGGGAGACTTCAACCCTGCCGTAGATGGCCAAGTCCCAGATGCTCTCTATGAGTCTTCCATGCCTTCAGAACCAGTACCACATGGGAGAATATTACACATTGTTTGCTGTCCTGTTGATAGCCTAAGTTCCCCATCGGATCACAACTTCTGCACACTGACCCTAAGCAAATACATCCCACAAGTCTTTCCTCGGGGGTGCTGGTCTCTTTTTAATCAGAGCTAATTCTTCAGCACCAGCTGATCAGAAAACACAGATTTTTAAAAATCATTTATTTTATTTTTGAGATTAGAATATATACATTATTTACCCTTCTCTTTCATCCTTCCAAACCCAGTCATATATACCCCTCCTTACTCTCTTTCATGGCCTCTTCTTTCATTAATTATTGTTATGTACATATATATATAACTAAGTACACAAATGCAGCCTGTTCAGTCTTTACAATGTTACTTGTATGTTTATTTTCAGGACTGACCCATTTGGCGCTGGAAAAATCCATTGGTGTGCTCTTCCCTGGGGAAGACTATTTCTCACACTCTCAGCATTCCTCAGTTACCTGCAGTTCTTTGTGTAGGCTGAGGCCTCGTGGACTTTGCCCCCATTTACTCTGGCCTGTCTGTTGTTTTCCTTGCTCATCTCATGTTTACGCATTCACGTTGGCAAGACTTTATGGGTGTAGCTCCTGACATTCCTAGAAGACACAAACTCACAGCAGACTCCCTGATCCTCTGGCTCTTACAGTCTCCCTGCTCCTTCTTCTGCAATGATCCCTAGGCCTTAGGTACAGGAGTTGAATTGTAGATGTACACATTACTAACCAGGCTCCATGGCTCTTCATTTTGATTGGTTGTGTATAGTTATTTTTTTTTACTCTTTACTCCTTGGGGGCCACCACCCAGTTTCCAAATAAATACACAGAGACGTATTCTTACTTATGAATGCCCAGGCTTAGCTTGGTTTATTTCTAGCCAGCTTTTCTTAATTTAAATTATCCCACCTACCTTTTGTCTCTAGGCTTTTTCCTTTCTCTAGTCTATATACCTTTCTACCTTCCTTCCTTCCTTCCCTTCTTTCTCTGTCGCTGGTGCTGCTGGGTGGCTGGCTCCTAGCATCCCCATCTCTTCTCTCTTCTCCTATTTATTCACTCTGCCTGACAGCCCTGCCTGTCCCTCTCCTGCCTAGCCATTGACCATTCAGCTCTTTATTAGATGAATCAGGTGTTTTAGGCAGGCAAAGGAGCACAGCTTCACAGAGTTAAACAAATGAAACACAAAGAATGAAACACATCTTTGCACAATTAAACAAATATTCCACAGCATAAATGAATGTAGCATGTTTTCAACTAACATTCCACAACAGTTGTGGTTTTCTGTAATGGTTTCTATCTTTTTCAAAGAGAAGTTTCCTTGAGGAGGAGTGAGAACTTCACTCATCTGTGGATAAAGGACAAATATCTAGAATGTAGTTAGAGATTATGCTGGTTTAGTAAAGTGGTGGTTGTAAACTTCACTAGCCCTGGGTAGGCTACATTTTTCTTGGTGAGCAGGTCTCAAGTCCAATGTAGAGAGATGTTGGTTATCATCAATACATGTGTATCATTACTACCCACTTAAGATGTTGGTTATTATCAATATATGTGTATCATTACTACCCACTTAAGGTTAATGTGCCATAGTGGTCCTTATTGTGTTTCGTAGGTGCTATACTTGGGTAGGAGTGTTGGTTTCTTCCTTCCTTTGGAAGCTTGAATGGAGTCCTCTGGTAAAAACTATCTGTTAGGCGGAAGGTTTTCAAATCAGATCCAGATCAGGGGACTCTGGGTCTGTGTCTAAATGTGTGGTGTCTTCAGCAATAAAAGGATCATTTGTTTTACACTTTCTACCTTCGAAGGACAACCAAGGGCAATAGCAATAACCTGTGCTGTTTTAAGGGGTTTCTTGGCAAACTGACCAATGACTCAAAAGATGGCTTCTTGTACCTGTTGTTAGGGTTTTTACTAGATGGTCATTGGCTCTTGGAGAGAGCATTGTCAGCTCAGACAGGAAACTTTCATTTAAATTATGATGTATGTTTATTTACAGATTTACAGGTATTATAGGTTTTCTTGGGTAGATAGTTATAACTTTTCAGACCAGTAGCCCTGATAGAATCTTTGCTTCTCTCTGAAACTTCGCAAACCAAAGTTCAATTGTTTGCTCTTCATCTGACATGCGTATCTTTTAAGCACCCATAAGAGCTCAAGAAGCTATGAGCATTGGCCTGAGTTCCAAATGATTCCACAATCTTCCCCGAGACATGTTCATGTCTCTCAGAGCACTACATTGCTTTCCTAGTGAAGAAGGACGCTTAAAAGAAATCCCACACTAGCTCAGAATTGAGAATAATAGATGGTTATTTATTTAGGGGTAGACTCACAAATCGGAATCCTCTGCTGGAACAGAGAACAGAAACTGAATCCCGCAGCTGGAAAAGAGAGCTGCCGCATACTTTACATTGGCTTAAATAGTATAAGAGGCCACGCCCCAGTGGGCGGGTAACTTGAAGGCTACTGGCTGTAGGATTTTCCTACAGCATCCTAGTACCAGTTTCTGTTCTAGTTTGGTTTTTGATGCTATGATAAACACCATGACCAAAAGCAAGTTGTAAGGCAAAGGGATTTATTTGGCTGACACTTCCACATCAGTTCATCACTGAGGAAAGTCAGAGAAGAAACTCAAGCAGGAAACCAGAGGCAGGGACTGAAGCAGAGACAATGGAGGAATGCTGCTAACTGGCCTATCTCCTTGGCTTGCTCATCTTGTTTTCTCCGTGGGTGGTACCCACAATGGGCTGAGAACCACCCTCATATCAGTCTGTGGAGGCAATTCCTCAACTGAAGAGCTCTCTTTCCAGGTGTCCTAGTGTGTTTGTTTCTTAATTGCTATGATAAAACACCATGATCACTAACAATTTGGGGAGCAAAGGGTTTGTTTGACTTCAATGTTCACATTACAGTCTGCTGTTGAGGAAGTCAAGGTAAGAACCTAGAGGCAAAAACTGAAACAGAACCATAGAGGACTTCTCTCTACTGACTTGCTTTGGGGCTCTTGTTAAACTAGCTTTCTTAAGCATATACAGACCAATTGTCCAGGGGTGTCTCTGCCTAAAACAGGCTAAGCCTTCCCACATCAATCATTAATCAAAAAAAAAAACAAAAAAAAAAAAGCAATGGCCTCATTGAGATGCTCACAAGTCAGTCTAACAGACACAGCTCCTCAACTTAGGGTCTCTCTTCACAGGTGACTCTAGTTTTTGTCAAGTTGACAAAAGCTAATCAGCAAAACAGGTAAGAGAAACAAGCTGAGACCTGTGAATGAGAGTCGTTCAAGAAGAGGAAGAGAAAGCTAGAGCGTCAGAGGCAAAAACAAGGTCTGTCTGAAGAAGGTCAAGATGCTGAGACACGCGCAAGGCAATCAAAGGAAAGTGAAATTGCTGGAAAATTAACTAAAAGGTGACCAAATCAGGCCAGGGTATCGAGGTTTATGCTGGGGTGCTTAGCCCTCTAAACCTCCCAGGATTCAGAAGGAACCTGGCTAAATAAGGTCTGAGGATAAACGCAATAAATTATCACATAAGTTTTTCATCATGTCCCGTTTATTCTTCCTATGCTCTTTCTAATGGTCTCTTGATGTTTCCATTTAGATGGTCCTCTTCCATGTTCCTCGCTGTTCTTCCAACTTGCTGTTCTACCCATCCCACAAAGTTTCCTGTCTAGAGGCACATGCAGACACAGTTAGCAATTCCAAGCATGCATTTCACAGAATCACAAAAACAGGCAAATCTGACAAGGAGGCACCTTGCATCTCCAGAGGGGGAGGCGTGGCTATGAAGCTCCCCAGCAGATACCAGGAGGATTAACTAAGAATCAACACAAAATTCTAAGAAGACTTTTTTGTGCACTAAATACATATCTGATGTGTAACTAGTTAAGCTATAAGTTTGTGGCTAATAATAGCAGAAAAATGCAACAATGCTGTTGCACTTTCTGAGTACTTCTGCTTCTTTTCCTGGTGGCTGGGAACAGCATTGTGGGAGGAAGGCGAAAATGCTTGATTTGCATCAGCATCTTGCTAGCTGAATTAAAGGGAATTTCTTTGGAGACTTTGCTTCAAGTATATGTTTACATGGCAGGATTAATATTATTCTTTAACCTCAAATCATTTAAATGAGACACTCAGTCTTCAGTGTGTTACTCTGAGACATTAGTATAACATGATCAGGGAGGAGAGGGATAAGCATACATTATGAACTAATTTCCCTTTGTCACGCACTGAATTTTGAGTTCAAAAGTGGAAGTCTGAACATTTTCACTTTGTGGCATTTTTAAAATGTAAGATATCCATTAACATTGAAAGGAAAGGTATTCCCTGCCACACCCAATCAGTCTGCCCCTCTAGGACTCAAGTACTCACAGCAATGGAATCCTCCGTTTCTAGAATGACCACTCATCTTTACTATCCTTGATCACTAACTTAAGCACCACTCAAACAAAGCACATCTCCCTAAACTACAGTCCTCAGTCACTCTCTTAAATATGAATCCCTTGAGGTATCGACATCAAATACAGTCCTTTGGTTTGGAGTCTGCCTCTATGCTTTCTGGAGAAGGCAGGAGAAATGGAGCTATCCAGAGATGTCAGTCCCACTGCAACTTGAAACTAAAACTCTCTTCGCTTGAACACTTCTTTCAGTTAGAGTTCCTTCTCTAGAAATGGCACTTGGAAAACTCGAGGACTATCCCTCTCCAACTGAACTGCACCCCTCCTTCAATAAACCTACCCCACACTAATTGGCGCTAATGCAGCCCTTCACAGCTGTATACAAGATGTTGTGGGGTGCAGCAGAGAGAAGGGTTATTACAGTCGCCTGCACACTGTCACTGCATGGTAACAACAGACTCACCTCCTTCAGAACTGGCATGATAATGGAACGTAATAGCCGCGCCTCTTGGCAATCAATGCCATGGTGGAAATAAGAGTGAGGTCTCGGTGACAATAACAGAGATGAATGTGAAACAACAAAGCCCTTGCTCTCTGGGCCAGAATTCTCTCGAGCAGCTCATTACTTTAACCTTTCCACCTTCACCGGATATACAATTAGAAACATGCTTTTCCGTGGGCATTAAATCGTTCCCTCGCTCTCTCTGCCCTCATTAGAACACTCAGTGGAGCCCAATTAGCTGATGGTCAGAAACAGATGTTTGTGACTTGTGGAAACAGAAAGGGAACATTCTGAGGGGCAGAGGACAATGGAGAAAAATCTGGCATTGGCTATTTTATTGATTACCTAAAATCTAGCATTTCAAATTTGACATAAAACTAGCTTTTCATAATAGGAAAACTTTATGTACAAATGTGCTGAGTTTTTTGGTTTTCTTTTTTTTACAAGAGAAATCAGTATTTTGTTCAGGTCACAGAATGACATTTAGTCATAATTTGGTAGAATCCCTGCATTCCCTCCTAAAGTCACAGTTCGGCACAGTGAGTGTGCTGTCCTGTGTGGCCATGTAACTGGAGGTGAGGACCACATGCCTTGCACCAGGAAAGTTTGCTTCACGTCTACCTCTCAGTCCTGGCTGCCTTGTGTCCAGCAGAGCAGACTCACAACTCTAAACCTACCAGCATGAGGTCCATTACCCCATTAGCCTCTCTGACACTGTTTAATTTTCCTTTATTAATATACAATAGAATTACAATATCCATGCACTAGCTTGCTATAAGAATGAGGTGAATTAAAACATACAAAATCACACAGATGATTTTTTGCTAAAAATCACACCTGATGTAATGAATGAGGGTTAAGCTTGCAATGCTTGCCCTATGCTATTGGCATCTCATCATCTCTGTTGTCCTCTGCTTGAGGATACCATCAAATCTGTTCCTTCATTCGGATGGTAATCGATGAAATGTAGGTGCTGGCAAGAACACACACAGTCTATAGTGAGAGTTAATTGGAAACAAGTTTTATCCACAACAAAGACGCCAATAACTTTATTATAATTGCAGTGGGAGACACGTAGTGAGATAAATATGAGTAATTAAAGATAAAATACCTGAGATAAATCCTAATCCTTCCTCGTTCTAACAGATATCCTCACAATGTCCGAGAGCAGAAATCAGAGGCAGCAGTCAGATGGGCATTGTTCTGAAGACTAACACAATAGCAGAGCAATGGCTCCATGAGTGCCAGGGAAACAAAAGCAATGTGGTGTTTTTAAGAGCGCACAAGTCTATGCCTTAATTCATTTCTGTCCAATACCTAACAGAACTCTATTGTGTGCATAGAAGCACAGTTTTTATCCATTAGAGGCTGTGTGCCCTCCCAGATTCGCCTACGTTATCACCATTTCTTCTTAGTGGTGTTCACAGGCCCTGCCAAAGTGGGAGAAAACAGAGAAGCCCCTCACCGATATACATATAATGTGGGGGAGTGACTTATTTGTTCAGTTAAACATTTCTTTCCTTATTTAATTCTCTAAGATGATTGACAAGTAACACATTATAGAATATTTAAAGTACTAGTTAAAAGTATCAACCAAGTTTGGTTTCAAGATAGTAAGTGGCAAAGCATAGCAAAACATTTGACTTTGTACCCAAATACCACTGTCAGAAAACAGTCTAGTTGAAATATCACTTAAGGGGTATGTAGTGGTTTGAAAGTAAATGTCTCCCAAAGGACATGGCACTATTGGGAGGTGTGGCTTTGTTGGAGGAAATTTGTCACTGGGAGCAAGCTTTGAGATATCATGTATGCTCAAGCCATGTCGAGTATCTTAGACCACGTTCTGTTGCCTGCAAGTCAAGATGTAGGACAGTGGGCTACTTCTTCAGCACCATATCTGCTTGCACACCACCATGTTGCACCCTGATAATAATGGACTAAACCTCTGAATATATGAACCACCCCAATTAAAAGTTTTTCCTTTATAAGAGTTGCTGGGGTCATGGTGTCTCTTTATAGTAATAGAAACCCTAACAAAGACAGGGTATCAGTATTGTCAAAATCAAAACCTACTCACCAAACAGAACTTCATTCTTCTGATTTTTCACATCTCTGTGCTGTGCCCACAGGGTTCCAAAGTGTCTTTAGCATCTACAACTCCTCTGCGTGAAACTATGACCAGCCTTAGGAAACTAGCTCCTATTCTTGGTATCAGTAAATCTCAGGGAGCGAGACAGCACAGTTCCTGTTTGTATCACGTCTCTATTCCAGAAAAAGGAAACAAACAGCATACTAGTTAATACCACACGCTATTGTTTTAGTGATGAGATGAGGCGGGACTAACAAGAGAGGACGCTGCAAGAGGACGAGTTAGACAGTGCCGACCATAACAATTCCCATGAGAAGATGGATTTCTCAGTGATAAGAGGGAACTCACCAAGAGAAGATAGCATGTGTATGGAAATTCACAGTGATAACGTGGCAGGAGTGGAGGTGTTAGGGTGGGATAAAGCAGGCAGGATTCAGAAAGGAAAAGAACCCATTGAGTAAGGGGGAGAGAATGCAAGATACAGTTGGTGAATAAGTTGGGATCCATTTCATGTCACAGAAATGTCTGAATTCTGTTTAAGGGCAGTGGGAAGCAAGCCATTGGTAAGTTTTATGTGTGAAGTGATAGTATTGAATGTACATTTTAAAAGAGTGCCCAGGATGCCAAGTAGAAAACACTTTGTCATGCCTGGGTGAGGAGAGAAGCAGAAATTCCAGTTAAAATGCTGTTGAACAAAAATGAGGATTGGTAGGCTCCCAAAATCCCTTTTGACCCAAAGATTCTTTCAACCCAAGGATTTATTCCTATGGTTCTTAAGTGACAATGAATACAAGACAGAGCCCAGAAAATGAAAGCTTACTTAGTGTGAAGTGACTACCTAAGGATCGTTTGCTGGAAGTACTGTTTTTCTCCAAAAACTTCAGTTTCCAATGCAACCATAAAGACACTATAGTTTTACGCCCTTACACCCCACAATCTCAGAGATCTGTGAAAAGGAACCCATAGTAGCACTGGTGTGTCTGTTGGACAGTTAAAAGTCAAAAGGCTTCTACATCTGATGTTCTAACCACAGATATTTCTAATTGCTTATAATGGACATGAAATGTAGGCAGCCCTGAGTTTTTCTTCCATTATTTTTTGTTAAATAATTTGGTTTTTTTTTTAACATTCCCCCTTAACTATGACTTTGAACAAGAAATAGATTTTATAATGCACCCTGTCCCCTCCCCCAGTAGCAGACAATCCACATTTCCAAGAAATGACATCTGGCAACCATTATCACACTGGGTTCACAGCTGCTCACAGGAGAGTTAAAAGGGCTAAGAGGAAGGACATGGAAATCAATTTTTAACTTTTATTTTAATTATTGGTTGCTTTGGTTTAATACTTGGTTAGTTCACAAACATCTTGCATCAGGCAAGCAACAGAATGCACCCTGATTAAAGAGCCAAAACTTTAAAGTACATGTTTCTATCCAAATGATTGACATCCACAGCAAGCAACGCTGGCCTCTTCTGGATACCTGCCTCAGCTTAGGACTTTCCTCCTTGTGGTGATCTGATTATTTGGGAAAGGGACATTCAAAACCCTCACCCGGACTCCACAGCTCTCCTCCTTATAGCAAAGAACCCCTTCTTTGTGGCCAGTTGTACCCTGTGGAAGGCAAAGTTCACTGATACATAGTAAATGCCTGATGTTAAGATACCTGCCTGCCAAATTCCTTAATGTCCACATGGGCCTGGGAAAGAAATCAGACTAAAAATAAATGTTGAGTTTTTTGTGATAATTTAGAAATATAGAGTTTACACGCATAACAAAATCCTGGAACGGCATAAAAGCAAACAGAGAAACATCTATCCTATTTCGCTGTCATATCCATTACGACACCCTGTCTACCATTTTCCCAGCTTCTCTTATAGCTATGGGTTACCATGGGACAGAGGAAGAATCAGTAATTATTGTCTTTGCCTCCCTGACAAAAATAACAGATGGTCACCTTCCCTTCATCGTCTTCCTCCCTCCCCGCTTTCTTTCTTCCCTCTCTTTCTTCTTTCTTTCCTTTCCTACTCCACTCCCTCCTTTCCTTTCTTCTTTTCCATCTTCCTGCTTTGAGCCTGAGGAGCAACTTCATTATCCGTCTTGTAAGGGAAAGAAGCAGAATCCAGTGACACCAACCTTAAACCCTGATACTGTGAGTTGCTGAACGAAGGTCCACAGTTGCTATTCCCCACACTTGTCATAGAGAAGAATAAGATCCTTTTTCTATTTGAGTCAATTTAGTCCATTTTCCATATTTAAAATGTGGACAAAAAAATCCATCATTAACTGCAGATCCTAGAAAGATATGGCGTTCTTGCTTCCTCAGAATATAACCTGCGATTCCTCATAGAATGTTCTTCCAGGAAAATACTCATAACTTGAAAGCCTAAGTGTGCTCTGTTTCTTGGCACTAAACAGGAAAGTAGAGACATGTCAAGGAGTTTATAGAGAGGATTTACAACTAGAACATCTTCATGAAGGAAGAACAGAAAAGCCAAACAGCACATGATGAGGGGAAACTGTTTAATACCAAAGCAGCAAGTCCCAGCCACCCCTGAGGCTGCGAGAACCAAGAGAGGTAATGGAGGTTGACCAGAGGGATCTGAGGCCATTAGGGTCTCCACAATGCAAAGCAGAGCAGGAAGGACAGAGAATTGATTTTTAAGAGTAAACATAGTGGCCAGCACAGGCATTTGCTGCCTAGGAGGGAGGGATACACAATAATAGCTGAATGAATTTTCCCTCTGTATTGAACTTACAATGACCATAAAACATTCGTCACACAGGATGCCAGATGTGGGTGTTTCCTTAAGAGGAAAGCATACATTTCCCCCTAATATTTTTAGTACAAAAGCACAAGAAAGTTCTCCTTTAAGCAGTTACACAATTGAGTGATGGAACAAAGACACAGGAGAGCAAGCGACCTACAAGTGTAATTGCAAACATAATGGCCCCTTTGATTATCCTGAGATCATCATGAAAACATCCCCCTCTGTCTGACTCCGTGTGCAGGGGCACCTGCTCCTTACAACGTCTATCTCTGTGGAGAAGGAAGACAGCAAGAGCAAAGAGGCCGAGAATGCCAACATCATCTTCCACAGAAAACTTGGAGTCACCAAAATGAAGAGTTGAAAAAAGACTTAATACGTCCATAACGCTGGATTGTGTCGGGAAGTGTTCTGAAGGTAGATACACATTGTAGAAGGAATGGAGACTAAATATTCCTCACCCAAATTACTTGGGTCCAAGTAGTTTTGCATTTTAATCCAAGTGCTTTGCATTTCTGATTTTCTAATATTAGCATGTAATAATAAGGTAGTTGCATGATATGACCGCAAAATTATGGCATGGAATTCATTTATGTATCATATGTACCTTATATGCATGCTTAAAGCCAATCCATGTATTACTTCTAGTATGCCAGTATGTCCACAGCAAACCTTCACAGGTGGTCAGGCGTGAAATTGTCTGCCATGTCACATTAGCATGCAAAATGTTCCATGTTTACATTTTCACATTAGGGAAGCTCAACCTATGTTTGCCTTCCAGAAATGTATAACCCTTCCTATCACTTAAGGCTGTGATCTTATGTAAACATTTTTGCAGTTGGAGAGTGCACCATGGTTCACAGGGTGGCATATTTAAGAGACAAGTATGATCACTAGGGAACTCAGAGTCTTCGGAAATTTTCCTTCTGCTCTGTGGAGCTCTCCTTCCTTCCTCCAACCCCTGCTATTACTTAAAGCAGTATTCCCTTCTCAAAGCCTTCTTTGGTCCCCAGTTTGCTTTCCTTGAACTTTATCATCAGCAATACTCTTACTGAAAAATCATACTTCCAGAATCGCCCTGGTGACTGATTGTTGAGCAACTTGTGCAGTGAGGTGTGGGGAAGCCCCACTGGACCCCTCCATCTGCAAAACTTGTAACAGCAGCATCTACTGCCATATTTTGTATGAATCTGAGATGCCTTGTATAGTATTAAGCACACATATGTTGATAGCGTTATCAGTTTTTAAATAGTTTTCTGTGCCATTAAGGTAGGTTTTTACTTCCATTGTTAACTGCTCTCAACATGCCTCTATCTCACAGTTCTGTCATTAGCCTTTTAACATCAACATACTACCTGACTAAAATTTTGACATGGCTTTGGTCCCTTCACTGAAGAAATCCTCAAAGATCTACTGAAACCCATGTCTTCTTGCTTAAAGACAAAGTGAATTTGTGGTGGCCTCCTTCACTCTCAGCTGCTACGGATCCAACAGTTCTTTTGTTGTGGATTCAACAACTCCTGTTCAGTTGGTGTAGACTCAACAACTTCCGAATGCTTGGTACCCCAGCTCTTCAGGAAACATTTCTACCATACAAACTAAGAAAAAATTTTAATACTGTCAGGTTATTTACATTTCTTGTTACTATGACACAATACCTGACTGAGGCACCTGAGGAGGATTAATTTTAGTTCACAGTTTGAAGGTACCGTCCTTCAAAGCAGGGAAGACAAGACGGCAAGGGTGTTGGGCAGATGCTCACAGCGTATCCTCAGTCAAGAAGCTGAAAAGGATCAATGCTTGCTTTTCCTTTTCATTCTGTCTGGAATCCCAGCCCAAGGCACAGTGCTGCCTAGGCTCAGCTGGGACTGTCCCACCTAAATTAACCCAATATAGAAACCTCCTCACACACACAGGCCTGTCTCTTAAATAATTTTAGATCCTGTTGACAATCAGTATTAATCATCACATCACGAGATTTTTTTAAAAAATGAAGTTTCGTTTGGGAACCTTTTTTTCTGTAAGTCTGGTTCCTGCTTCTTCGATTACATGTCTCTTGTCTACTTAGTGACTTTTTCCAAAATATTTCAGTGCCTTTCATGAGTCAGCTATGATAGATAGTTCATTTTACATGACAGCCTAGTCCAGTCTCATGGTCAAACATCCTGGGTGTTTCTGCTGGAGTGTTCTTAGATGCGACTGACATTTAAAGCCACAGACTGCATGAAGCAGACTGTCCTCCCATGGTATGAGGCGATAGCATGGATCACTGAAGGCCAAGACAGAAAAGGCTGATTCTCCTTTGAGTAAGAGGGAATTCCTCCTCTTATAATTAGCTTTAGAGCTACAGTGCAGGCTCTTCCTTTCCCATAGAAGCCTCTAACTTTGGACTCAAAAGTAATCATTTCTCCACGGATTTTAGATTTGCCAGCTTTCATAAACATACAATTCAATTTCAGATGCCAAATATTTTATATTTATATTCTAATGTAATTACAATACTAAATATTTGTACACATATGTTCTCTTAATATCTCCTTGTAATAAGTATTGTGTGTCTGTCTGTCTGCTTATCTGTCTGTCTGCCTGTTTATATTCTATTGGTTTGGTTTCTCAGAATTCTAACATATTAGCACATTCCTCCATTTTGAAAATGACTTTTTTTTCTTCTTCAAAGCAATTCTTACCTCTCCCAGTTTGCATTGTCAAAATTTTACCAAGAGAAAACTAGAGAACTTAGTATCACCAGCAAGTTAGGCTGATAGACTTCTGTGTATGGAGTATAAAGAAGATTTGAGAGGCAAACCCACTCAAAACACTAATGCATTTCAACTGCTATCAGGCTAATCCTATACTGTGACATAATCCTTTTGTACACTGTAAAGATTTGTCACTCAAATTGGCTTAATAAAAAGCTAATTGACTGATAGCTAGGATTTTCAGAATAGAGAGAATGCTGGGAAGGAGAATGGGGTCAAAGCAGATGCCAGCAGGCCCAGAGAGAAGCAAGATGAACATTTCATACTGAGAAAAGGTACCAAGATATGCATGTAGCAAGGCATAGATAAAAATATGAGTTAACTAAAAATGTAAAAGTTAGCTAGTAACAAGCCAGAGCTATTTGCTGATCATCTATAATTAATATTAAGTCTCTGAGTGGTTACTTGAGAGTGGTTTGTGGGATAGAAACATGCACCTACAATCCTAAGACAAGGCCACTAAGATTGCAAATTTTAAAATAATGATCTCTATAAATAGAAATTTCCTGATAGGTTTTCTCTTGCCATTAACAAGTGCTTATGTGTTCCTTTTAAAAATTAGTAGAATTTGAGTTTGAAAGGCCAAGGTGGATATTCTTAATTGGTTACTATTTATCCACAATCATAGCTAAATTCATAGAAGAGAAAATCCAATGCGAAGTATACTTAGAGCTAGATTTGTGGTCGAGTCTTTTGTTTTCTGCTGGGCTCACTGAGGCACAGCCATGTGGCAGCTTGGCCTGTGCACCAAAAGGAGAAACAATAGTCCAGCTTCCTGGCTGTGTAATGACTTCAGTATGAAGCAGCAAATGGGGACAGATCTGTGTTTGCTTATAGAAAGTTTAGCTTCAACATGCTGAACTTGTTTTCCTACATAAAGGAAGAATTAAACCGCAATACTGTGGAGTAATAGTCCTTACCTCCTATTTATCAGTGGAAATCTGAGAACAAATAGCCTCTTTGGATTCGCTCTGAATTGTAATTTTCCTCACTCTTAAGCTCTAGGATAGAAAGACACCAGTAAAGGACATGTATGTTCTTAGTTTCCTTAGAGACTGCGCTGAGACTTCTCATGACTAGTCTGAAGACATTACAAACATAATTCTAGTGGCTAATTTTATACGTCCATGATACACAGAGAATAAGAGGAAAACACAAATGGTGGCTATCTTATAAAAAGCATTCATTTTCCATCATGTCTCACTTAATCATCACAAAACCCAGTGATGCTATTGCCATCCTTGTTGCAAGAGTGAGGAGGTTTGGTAATTTGACAGGGCCACCTGGTCAATATTATATAACCCAAAGACCCTAATTCCAAAGCCCAACTTGCCTAACTTTCTGTGGTACTAGTCACACAGCCCTGGAATCCCAGCGGTTCTGTAGGCCGAGGCAAGAATATTACAAGGTCAAAGCCAGTCTGGGATGCATAGCTGCCTAGCCTTTAGATTATGTTCCAGATGTAAATAAGTAACAAAAGAGAAATAATCACAGTGTTAGTGGCCCTATGAAGGGTGGGGGTGGTATCCTAAGCAGAATAACAAAGGTTTTCTTGAGGCTTATAAAGCCTTGTGGTACAGGAACCCACTCTACACCCTGCAAGAGATGTTGTTATTGGAAAATTTTGACCAACACTTGATGCTAAGACATGTATCATTGACAAAATTTGCCCTGAAATGTTGAGTCTAAAGGTGAGTTTGATGTTGAAAGTCAGTTAGTAGGGGCTTGGCTAGCTGGCTGTTGCTGTCTTTGGACTTAGATTTACTCCACACTAAGGAACTGCATTTTGGTTCAAGGAAGATTCCATCGGCATTCTAAAGAGAACTTATTCTGAGTTCAGCCCAAATGTAATAACGAGAGGGCAGGCTGCTTGTCATCCCAGCCACCCTTGGCTGTGTCCCACCGCCCAGCTCCCGGTCGCACAGCTAGCTTATACCCAAAATAATTACACAGAAACCGTATTCATTTAAAACACTGCCTGGCCCATTATACCTAGCCTCTTCTTGGCTAACTCTCACATCTTGCTTTAACCCATATCTATTAATCTGTGTATCACCATGGGGTCGTGGCTTACCGGGAAGATTCTAACCTACGTCCATCTCAGGCCAGAGATTCATTGTGTCTCCCACACTTCCCTTCTTCTCAGCATTCTTTTCTGTCTACTATGCTCACCTAAGGGCTGCCCTATCAAAAGGCCAAGGCAGTCTTTTTATTAACCAATGAAAGCAACCCAAATACAGAAGGACCTCCTACACCACCCAAATCAGCACTTTCCCACATGGCTTGTGTAAATCAGACTTTCACTCGGTTTTAGTTGTGAAAAATAATTAAGGTTTGGGAAAAGCATGGTAATGTTGCCAGTTCAGCTGCTCTAGAGAGGAGGGGTTGTGCACACTGTGAGCACAGCATAGAAGAATAAGAGCTATCGATCCAGCAACACCCAAGGGTTTCAGCAGTTGTCTAGCCAGTGACGTTTACTCAAGTCACAATAAGAAATACTATGAATTACTACAGCAATCCAGTGTATGCAATGGCCATGGGCACAGATGTACATAAACACATAAGTATGTATTCACGCACATATACACGCATGCAAAAATACACATGCACACATACATACACATACAAACATGCAAACATAAATACACACACATACAGACAGACCTATATATAACACTAAAAGAGAACATGCTTATTATTTTATTTATTTTATTATATTTGCTCGAACATGTTGCCATTGTACTCACCTTCTCGGAAAGTTGAGAAAACTCCTTCCAGGGTGCAGAGCTAGCATAAGACTGAGAATTTATCCATCTTGATTCTCTCCTCCCACAATGATCATGTCTTTTCTGCCTTGACATGGTGGCCTTTCTCTCTCTCTCTCTCTCTCTCTCTCTCTCTCTCCATCTCTTTTCAAAGTCAAGCCCCAAGGTCTCTCTCCAGTCTATCAGGCCACTGTACAGGGAAGTAGTATTCTGTGTCAGACATGATTTCCCAGGACTTCTTGAGGGCTTAAGTGGCCACCCTGTTGTTTCTGAACCCTTCCTAGCTCAAGCCAAGCACAATTATAGTACATATTAGTTGTCTCATAATAAGGAGTAACTTAGTTTTTAATTCAGGTGTCACAACTCCCAGCACAGCTGAAATTTAAGGACGGAATGAAGCTATGAAACTTAAGCAATAACTTACTGCAACAAGCTATGAAATTTTATTTAAAGATTTATTTCTCAGCTTTCAAACAGACTTGTAGAGACAGCTCAGATGTTCTGCATCTGATAATATTAGCTGTTGGTGACTTTTCAACCCTTTCTAATGCACAGACTGGGAGGTAATGACTGAGATGGTAGACGGGACCTGATGCTATCAGGTCACCTGGGAGTGTTGAAGTGGAATCAGGACCTGGAATCTAGTTCAGACATGCCAGCAGCCTGGTAATCTTCTTCTTAGGCTTTTAAACTAACTTTCAGGGAGGAGATGTAGTGCAGAAATTGTATGGTTCTTCCATAGTCACACCAAATTTTGAGTTCTCAAAGTCAAAAAGACAGCTTTCATTTCTTAGTATCTTTATTTTTGATAGTGTCATACATGTCAACAATGTATCTTCATCATATCCATGCCCAACTCTACTCTCTTTGTTTCCACCAGATACAACCCAACATATCTCCCATCCACATTTGCATCCTCTGATCTTATTTGTAATGCACCAAGTCTAATCAGTGCCATCTGTGAGATGTTGACTGATCTTGTTGGCTTGATCTTATATAGTAACCATGGCTGCAGTGACCTCATGAATGTACCAGCATTTAATGCATTCCTCCCACCTTCCAACAGCACTCCTCCCCATCTCCCAACAGCACTCCTCCCCATCTTCCAACAGCACTCCTCCCCATCTCCCAACAGCACCCCTCCCCATCTTCCAGCAACATTCCTCCCATCTTCCAGCAGCATTCCTCCCCATCTGCTAGCAGCATTCCTCCCATCTTCCAGCAGCACTCCTCCCCATCTTCCAATAGCACTCCTCCCCATCTTCCAACAGCACTCCTCCCCATCTCCCAACAGCACTCCTCCCCATCTCCCAACAGCACTCCTCCCCATCTCCCAACAGCACTCTTCCCCATCTCCCAACAGCACTCCTCCCCATCTTCCAACAGCAGTCAGTCCTCCCATCTTTCAGCAGCACTCCTTCCATCTTCCAGCAGCACTCTTCCCATCTTACAACAGCTTTTTTATTAAGCAATGGTAATAAAACATATTCACAGCATACGGAAGGGAATCCCACATCATCTCCCCTTTTCTGTCTAAATAAAAAGGAAGGTTTTAACTTTAACATAGTAAAACTACATATTATCATAACTAAAGAAAACTATAACTATCTGTCTTCCACTCTATCAAAGACTCCAGAAGGAGATATATATATATATATATATAGTAAGCAACTTCCAAAACGCTAGAATTGACAGAGACATTTTGTTGCCTGGACAGTCACCAATGTAACATTGGGGCCTCCATCTTCAGCCTACTGGCCCAAAGTATCTGGTAGACTTTTCCATGATGCAGAAAATTTCAAAGACTGTTTGCCTTTCTTATGTATCCTGAAGAATGTCTGGCAGATTCTTTCATGAAACAGGAACCCTGACAGACTGTCTCACCTTCTTTAGGCAAGTTCAGTAGTCATTTTCTTTGTGGATCCTGCATGTCCAGTTTATACAGCATATCATCAAGCTGTCCAGACAAGAGCAGTTTCTTGCCCCAATGGCTAACCTTGTCACATTGAAGGCAAATTCCATAACAAGTTTCTTCAATGCCCATCAACTGCTTTGAAGTAATTGGTGTTGCCAGAGGCAGACACGTCTCACTGTTGAGAAAAAAAATCTAAGTTCTTCAAACATTTTAAATGCCATATTTTATAGGTCTTTGAAGTGTTGAAGATTATCTAACATATTTCTGTATATTTAGAAAACCTAGCTAACATAATTAAAAGTTTGATTATTATAAGTGACTATTGATTGTAACTATACATTACATTTTTAAATGAGCTACACAAGCATAATACCTTATACAAGGGCAGAAATACATATATACAGTATAACAAAACTGACCTTAAATCTGTTTATAATAGACCAATGCAAAGTATTCATCTCTATATCATATCCCCCTTTAAATGAAAACAAACATTTATAAACAAACATTTTGAGAATTTGGGCACAGTTTTCTCCAAACTGCTTCCTGCTGTTTGCTGGGCAATGTAATTTTAGGGTTCACAGAGACCTTTCGGAAGGTCTTGTTCCATCAAACCACAATAGCCTGGAAGGAACCCACAGGTTCTTATCTTCTTTGGAAACAAAACCAGAATCTCTTTTCCAAAGTAACATATCTTTAGACTCAAATTTTGAAGTCATGATAAGTTTATGTTGGTTAGCTTAGCAGTCCCCAGAATCAAATGTCTCTCTGCAGTCAAAACATTCAAAGAAAACACAATAAAATACATAATCTACACTCTCTGTGTATATTCCATCTTTACGTGACTTATTTTTTACTCTATTACTTTTTAATATTTATTTTATTATCTTTACTCCTTTAATCTATGACTGTCTGTACTCTTTTATACTATTTTTACTATCTCTTTAAAGACTATCTTTTATTTCTTAAGTTTATTTCTTTCTATAACTGCCTATACCCATTTTCTTTTATTTCTTAAGTCTATGTACCTTTTTTAACACACTATGACCCATTCAGAGGTATATTTCTGTCTGAATCTGTCTTTACTGCATATCTATAATCCTTTTTTTTTTTGATCACTGTTATAAACTGTTAAGCAGGCATGGCTAGGACCAGAGTGGCTACTTTGGCTGTTGGTTCCATCCTGCTTGGCTTTTCAACATGGCAAAGGTCCATTTACTGCCAGCTCTGGGAGCCATGTTTACCACCCCAACTCCGGGAAACAGTTGGCCCGTGCCACCACCAAGTAACTTGTAGTACACTGCCCACAAGCCCCATTCAAGTGCTCTATAACAGGACCTCCCAAAAGAGCGAGAGACATCTGTGCCACCAGCATGAACTGGGAGTCTGTTTCTTAAAGGAGCCACTGTTTTTGCTGCTGATGCTGTCAGAAAGTCTTCTCTTAAAGGAGCCACACCTTTGCTCACTGCCAGAAAACAGAGCCCATCTCAAAATATGCGGTTACCAAGAAGCTCCAATTGTGTAGCATGAGGGCCAGGCTTGGGGTTTATGTCCCACCTGGTCCCCCAGCCATTTAGTCCCAGAGAAAATCACGCAGAGAGTCTACATTAGGTTATAAACTGATTGGCCTCTTAGCTCAGGCCTCACATTAGCTCTTGTAGCTTATATTAATCCATTATCCTTATCTAAGTTAGCCACATGGCTCTCACATCCTGCTTCTTTGATGGTCTGTGCAGGAATGCCGGGAGACCTTCCTGTTTCCCAGAATTCTCCTGGTCTAATAGCCCCACCTCTACTTCCTGTCTGGTTGACCCACCTATACAGCCTGGCTAATGGCCAATCAGCATTTATTTAAATCATGATTGACAGAATACAGACAATTCTCCCGTACCACAATTGACTCCCATTTTTGTGGGTCTAGAAGCCCTTTTTTTTTAAGCTTTCTTAGTCTTTATGTGGGCGTACATTGTCGAATTATTTTGTAGATGGAGATTCTGCCTTCGTTTCTGGGCTGCCCAGACCCGAATAATCACACAAAAACTATATTAAAACTACAACACTGTTTCGTCAACAGCGTAGGCATATTTCTAGCTAGCTCTTACATCTTAAATTAAATAGAGTTCTATTAATCTTCGTATCACCATGAGGCTGTGGCCTACCAGTAAGTTTCCAGTGTCTTTCTCTTTCAGCAGCTACATGGCGCCTTCCTGGCTCTGCCTTCTTTTCCCTACATTCAGTTTAGTTTTCCCCATCTAGCTCTTTTCTGCCCTGCCATGGGCCAAAGCAGCTTCTTTATTAACCAATGGTAATTAAAAAAAAAGAATATTCACAGCATACAGAAGGGAATCCCACATCACTGGGAGTGGACGATAAGATTCCTTGCCCCACTCACAGTTTGCTCTCTGCTTCCTGTTTGCAGCTGAAGGGGCAGGTGGGGAGCTTCCTGCTCTGGCTGCCTGCTACTATGTCTCCCCCACCATTACAGACGCTCCCTCTAGAGTTAAAGTCAAAATAAATTTTTGCTTCCCTAAGTTGCCTTTGTCTGTGGTCTTTTATCACTTGAGCAACAGAAAAGTATCAACATTAATATTCAGAAGGTAGTTTTACAACATGTTCATTTAGCAAAACAATAGGAGTAAGTCTCCCCCTAGGATCCATGGCCTCCCTAGGATAGGCTTTTCATCAGGTTTATAGTACCAGACATAAATTACCTCCTGTGGACCAGGCCTCCTAACCCATCAGAAGTTGGCTGCTTACCCCCCACCCCCCGGTAAATTTCACTGTTACATCTTTCCAGGAAAATTGGCATTGTCACATTCAGGGTTCCCTACTGGAGACCAGCATAGATAACCTTTCTCCTCCGGCTGCTTGCATGCCACCCTTTGAAAGCTAACCTGCAAGAAGGGAGTTGTCAGCTCAGTTCCAGCTGTACTCCTCTATATCCTACACACACACACACACACACACACACACACACACACACACACACACACAGAGGGGGGGGTGCTTTCAAAGTTATTCATTAGGAAACAAAGATTCTCATTTTTGAAAGTTCTCCAAATATTTTATGTGGCTTTTTGGAATAAAAAAAAAAAAGCCAAAATCAGATATTTGTCAAAGAAACTCATGTGTCCCAGAGCCCTCCCTGGGGAAGATTATTGTCATAGGACCATTTCTTTCCTCCAGCATCCCACTGACTCACCATCCTCAGATGTCCTAAAAACATCACTGTACTCCTTGGGAAATGAGAAGTCACTATCTCATTGAAGGGGAATACAGAATGCTATTTGGTGGGGTTAAAACTATTTGTTCCCAGGTAATTTAATTCAGAGGGACAATGTGTCCAAAAACAAATTGTGCTCTGATAGAGCAGAAAAGAGCCTGAGTAGCCGGCAGCACTGCACAATTTTCATGGGAATAAGGCCTGGCACATAGTAGGTGTTCAACATGTAACCCCAGTTGAGAGCTTCAGATGGTATGCATCTAGCTGGAAGCTTCTGGTGACCTACCATGGAACAGGACACAGGAAGCAAGAAGGCCTGGTGTAATGTCACTGAGATAAATCTATGGTCTCTGGGCTGTTTTCTTAAGAGGTTAAAAAATAATGGAGAAATGGGGCTGGAGAGATGGGTCAGAGGTTAAGAGCATTGCCTGCTCTTCCAAAGGTCCTGAGTTAAATTCCCAGCAACCACATGGTGGCTCACAACCATCTGTAATGGGGTCTGGTGCCCTCTTCTGGCCTGCAAGCATACACAAAGACAGAATATTGTATACATAATAAATAAATAAATAAATATTTAAAAAAAAATAATGGAGAAATTATAAATAGATATACCAGCTTCCATTTGCCATGATCACTTCCTCTTCACAGGTAGAGAAGAGAAACCTTGAAGAGGCTCATCAAAGTCACCAGACAGAGTTTGTCGGCTGCCTTAGAACATGGAAGACATGTCCTTGAACAAGAGAATCCAAGTGCCTCCCTATGCTACACCCAACTTTGGCTGCCTGCACCCCAAGCAAAAATATCTAAAAAACCTGCCAGGGTAGTGGTGGAGGTATTTAACAGGACTGGCCAATGAAAAACAAGGTTTACTTTAAAAATATCTAAGAGGTTAAGAAAGTTGAGAGCCGAAAGTGAGATTGGGGGAGGGAGGTGCAGAAAGACGTCCTAAACACAGAACTTAGAGACATGGGATAAAGATGAGAGAACTGAGCCATAGATTGGAAATTTGTTAATAATGAGAAGCCCGAGTCCCCAGAGGGAGCCCATCACAACAGGACATTCTGGGCCACATTTGAAATACTGTTTCCTACAGGGCTGGTTCTTCCCTCAGCTCATTTTAATGACAATGCGCATTTCTAGCTGAGTGTGAGAAGACATGAAGGGCATCTTTTATTTTCCTAAGAGGAAATTGAACCTGTGCTTTGTGAGACTTCAGCATATGCCTGTGTATGAAAATATGAGCCAAATGCTTTTGAAGAGAAACAGAAGTATGCTGCCCTTGTGACAGAGAAGTGTCCGAGAACAAAGACATGTATTCCTGCATGCACTTTCTACCCTACAGATTCTTTGTTGTGATACATTTTACGACTGACTTTAAAGACATTGACCTGTTGATCTCGTTCTGGTTTTTATTGGCTGCATCCTACTTACATAAGAAAAAGTCCCTTAGGAAAAGCAGGCTTTTCCTTTAAGATAAATAGTATATCCAGGGCACTAGAACCCTATCGGTCTCTATACTACCATTGCTTTCATTGCTCCCAACATATAAAAGAAAAAAGAAAAAGAAAATGCCATCATTCAAGGAAGTCGGGAACATTGCAAAGGTGCCACCCACATGTTGCCCCATGAGTGGAATTAGAGAGCTAATCCACAAAGACACTTGAAGTTGCCTCGCCAGATGCCCTCCACTTGGCTGGAAACTGAGTTATGCCAAGAAGTCACTCGTCTAGTGAACGGAATTTCTAATTAACACTGAAAATACATGGTAGCTAAGTTTGGGGTGAAGACAGGCCATCTCCTCATTCTTCTTAGCTTGCGCCAAATTAAACTATGAAAGGGGGACAGGATAATTGCTCACGGTGGGGCATGGTGTTTTCTCCTGAACAAACATATAATTAGGCTGTCTTAACCTCTTGGTTTAGCAATAAACACCACTTCAGAGACTAATTTACAGGCAAGAATCACAGAAGGCTGTGGAATAAACTCTCGGGGCTCCAGACTTCACTATTCAGCTGAAAGAGAGCAGCTTCACTATTTCAAGTCAGCAAAAATCCTTCTGCACTTACCACAAACTAAAATGAGATTGAAATAAGGGCTGCACATTCAAAACATTGAACACACCAGCTAATAAAAAATACATTTGTGACTGGTCATAAAAATAGAGAATGTAATTGGCTATACCCTAGAAATATCTTTCACTTACAGTATTTGGGAAGACAGAGGCTTCCATAATATTGACTTTGCTAACACGTCTACATTTTTCTGTCCACCATAATTATGCATCAGTCACTGACACCTCTCCCTTGTAGCTGCCAACAGTCATTGACTAGGGTGGTGGGAGGTGAGCTGGCTGCATGGCAATCCTGCTGGTGTGGGGCAGGGGGAAGGAGGGAACTTGCAGTCTTCCAGATCCCTAAGACTCTGAAGGTGTATCTGAAGGGACATAGGCGCTGTTCTTCAGTTGTCTGCTTTGTCCCTCAAAGTCTTCTTTAAGCCTGAAACACAACACAGACCCTGCAGGGGAGGCCACAGAGAGTAGATCCACCACTCTGTGGGAATTATGCTTTCTTCTGACCAAAGCACAGCTAGAGATGGAGAAGCTGTGGTCTGACAACAGTTGGGTTTTAGGAACAAGCACAGAAGTGTGTGGGCTGTGGATGTATTGGACATGATTCATGTGGTGTGAGAAATGGAGAAAGAATGGTAGGTAGAGATCCACAAGGGAGGCCCAGAGACACGTCAGTGGGATGAAAAGCCAAACCACTGGGCAGATCGTCTTATCTATAAGCAAGTCTGAATTGTTTGTAGATTGTTTTCTTCTTAGTCCCTTCTCACAGCATAAAGACATCAAATAACTGAAGGTGTCATGTTTTTTCCCAAGCCCTCTTTCTGCTACTCGTCCTCTTTTAACCAAGGTTTGTACAGGGTAAGGTCTGTCTGTGTTGCTAAGTCTTTGGGACCTAGAGGAGCCAAGTACTGTGTCTTATCTTTACGGAATGAGTAAGTGAAAGAGAGAAAGAATGAAAGAGCATCTTCCCAATTGGAATACCAAGCAATGAGCCAATCTTGTATTCTCAAGCTGAATGGAATGGTACCAGGGAGACTGCACAGCACTTGAAAGTACTTCATGTGCCAGTCTGATTACCTGAGTTTGATACCAGAACCTACAGCAGAAGAAAAGAATAAACAAGGAACTGTCCTCTTACCTCTACACACACATCCAACACAAACACGTACATACACACACCATACATACACACACTAATAATAAATATTTTCTAAAAGATTAAGGTAACAAAAAAAATCCCACTTGAAAGTGATTTGGTGGTGGCACACACCTTTAATCCCAGCACCAGGAGGCATGGGGGAGGGGGGAACAGGCCGATCTCTATGAGTTTGAGGGCAGCCTGGTCTACAGAATGAGTAAATTAATTGAAATGAAACTAAAAGAATAATGGCTATATCCTTAAGCAAATATTGCCTAAAGAAATGTTAAATATTACTAAGTTTCTAAATAGCATTGATTATGAGAAAAAACAGTAAGCTATATTTACTTTGAGAATAGTGATTTCTTTCTTAAGCACTGATTTTCACAAAATAAACCAGGCAATCTTCAATTACAGGCAGTAGCCTTTTATTTTTTTTTATAGCATTAAACTGAAGTTGCCATGCTGGTAGGGATAGGTTTTGTATTTTAAATTTTAGACAGAAATAGATACTCAGCACTTGAATGGTAAAAAAGAAAAAAAAAGGAAATTATGGCAAATATCAAATTACTTCAAAGCCGGCCCCTGTACATATTATTAGAAGTTTTAAAAGCTGAGATAACTTTCAAAACCTTAGCAGTAACTTTATAAATACCCGGTCAGGCACATTCTCAAGAGAAGTATAGCTATGGTTAAGATTTTATCATATTCGGGTCCTACTCACAATGCAGGCAATTCTACTTAAATGTCGTCTTAACTTCCTTACAGTGCTTTGGGGGCCCCTTTAAGCCTTAGGCTTCCTCATTTTTTAGATCAGCTTTAAAGACTGAACAGTAGCAATAGGATACGGCACTGAAACTGGAGGTTTTAATAGAGAGTATAATTCCATAATAATAGATATCTGTTTTTCAACATTACCACAATTCCTTTATTTATATTTTTAGTTAGATCCTGCTGCATTAAATACTAACGATACTGAAACCAATGAAGTTCATTCAAGAAGTAATTATTGCTATGGAAAAATAGTAAAATTGTGATGTTTGTGTTCCATCTTCAAAAAAGAATATATACATATGCATATATTATAAATTTAGATTTTTGGGGTGGTCTTTTTATTTGTTGTTTTTTATTTTGAGAATATAGTTTGGAATTCACTCTGAAAAGCAGGTTGGCCTCAAACTTGCTGTCCTTTGCCTACTCTGCCTCCCAAGTGATTGAATTATTGATATTCACAATCATGTCTGGCTAAATTTAGATTTTGAGACTTAAAAGGATGATAATAAGCATGATTCCTAATGTTTTGGCTGTTTTTAGGAAGATAAGATCGCTATTCCTAATCTTGCAGGTTTTAGAGAAAGCAACTAGTAAATGAAATACAGTATAATATTTGAAAACTAAGAAATGACAGTAATTTCAGTGGAATGGCAGATTAATCTAGGCTAGCCAAGATCAAACTGTAGATAAAAGTAGGTGGGCAGCCTGTGCCAGGCTTGTGTGTTTGGACGGTCCATATGCTCACCTTTGCATCGGGTTCTAGTAAATGAGGAATCAGGAAGACACTTTCAAACTCCTGTCAAGAGTCATTCATGCGGCCTCCGCAGGCGAAACCCAGCAACGGTTTGCAGGAGGAACACAGCACTGCGCACACTCTAACCTCGGGGAAACACTTGTAACCATAACCACCAGCTTTCACAGATCCTTTAATTTAGGCTCTGGCTGGAGCCAAGGTGAGGGCTGTAGCCCATAATGTCAAGGCAATGAAAGGCTGCCGTCAAACACAAGGAGATTTTCTATTGTGTAAGAAAAGGGGAGAATTCATCAAGATAAAAAGCAACTTAGTTTAATTATGAGTCTTTTAATGTCTTTTCATAATCAGTTAATAAATACCTGGACAATAAAATTGAATTTAAGCTTTTAATAGGCCACGTTGGCTTGAACCTAAACAACTGGAATTATCAGCTCCAAGCATTGTGCGGTAACGGGCTCCCCATTAGGTGCCAGAAGAAACAAAGCTATTCAAGGGCTTTTTTTCCCTGTGCCTCACCATAATAAACGCTTGTAATATTCCCCCCTTTCTGGCGTGTACGACGCAGATCTTATTTATCACAGTGTGAGACACACCTGGCACGCGGATCAGGAAACAACTGTTTTACTTCATTTCTGTCATCACCTTCCAACAGATTTCTTTCACATTCCAATTTGGACGGGAGGACTCGACTTTTTCTCCATAAGTTCTCCATTAACAGATTCACAGCAGAAGGCGCCGTTGGTCCGTTTCCTCTTGAAGCAATTAATTACCCAGAGCGGCGTGTTTTGACTGGGAAGGCAGCAGGCTGCAAGTCACCAGCCTTCACACGCGTTTGTGAGGGACGTCTTCATCCTCAGCACCAGGCATTTGTACTTTGCGAGGCAGTGAGCCACCGAGTGACAACTCTTCAAGAGGCCACTTCCATCCTAGGGCCAAGGAGGCAGGCCCAGCGCCACGCTCAGCTCCCCTCCCCCCACTCAGAAGTGACTGTTTTCCAGGCTCTCACTTCCCAGGTTCCGGCCAGATGAAAGGCGATTTCGCTTTCTGAATTAGTGAAGAGCCCATCAGACTTGAAGTCTGAGGTCTGTGAGCTATGCACCAATAAACCTTGAAAAGCTTGAATTACACTATAACCCACAAAAATTTTCAAATTAAAAAGGCATATTTAGAGGCCTCCCGTGGATAGTGATTTTATTTAGTTTAATTCCCTCTTGTGGCCAATTAGGTAGACACCCCTACACACAGGCAATATACTCCTGGGGGAAGAAAAAGTAGGTTAGCTTCAGATTTGCGGGGGAGGGTGGCGGCAGTACATCATTCCTCAAACAGACAGAAAGTATTTTCCCAGGCTGTTCTGTAGGAAGGACGGGTCTTTAGAAATCAATGAGCATGTGTGTAAGAGGAATTTTTGTTGAGGTTCATTCTTCAGTGTTCTAGATTCATTTTACAGAGCTTCCCCCTAACTTCTGCCTAATTCACCCTTAATAAATAGTCAAGTCGGAGAATAAAAGTTAAATTTCCACCCTGATATCCCAGACTATTTGTTCAGATCCCTTCATTTATCTTCAGGTCTCAAGGGCTTCTTTGGCTTCGGATGCGTGGTTTCTTACAGGATTGTTTGCATTTGGTTTTTAATGAAGTGAGCATTTGTATCTCCATGCACAGAGCTTCTCTGATGTGGGATTCCCCTAACAGGGTCTCCCCTTACACTTCTCTACACAGAGCTCAGCTCGACAGGACAGACCCCTGCTACCAAACTCCTTTCCAACCTCTCTTCCTGCTCATGGCTGCTCTCGCCATCAGAATTGCGAAATTTGCCCGTTCTCATCTGGTGGCAGGCTCCCTGGGCACCTTATGAAAAAGGAGTTAATAAAACACACATTGAAAATATAAAACAAGGTCAGGGGCGACAGTTTGGCTGGAGGTCTTTCTTTAAATGTGGAAAACAAAAGAACAAGATCCCTTTAGCAGCTGCAGCTGTTGGGAAGGCAGCTGGAGTCCCTGCTACCTGTACCATGCTACACTCAGACCCACTGTCCTCTGCGCAACCCAAGCTTGAGAAAGGTAGGGACAGAAGGAAGTCCCTGCCCGAAAAGAGCCACAGGGACTGGAGGAACAAAGCACTGGGAGATAACAAAATCAGGCTGAGGGTGCAAGGGCCTGCATAAAACTCCAGGCCCTGGGATGACTGGAAGTCAGTAGTAATGAATGGTGTTACTGTGTGCACTATGAAAACCAACCGCCAGGTTTGGATGCTTGTAGGTGGTAGGTTTTTAAAAGTAAGTACTTTAAAAAAAATCCATGGTTGGGTCTATCAGATGCCAACCAAACTGGAAGAAAGAAAACATTGTCAGCAAGCAACTGCTTGCTCCGCAAGACCTCAAGCATACCACTTAGGAGACGTGTTTGCCTATTGAACTGACTGGTTACTTTGGCAACACTTAAGAGTGGAAAGTGCACAGTGAAACTCCATCAGGAGAACGTTATCATTTTCAAATGAAGATGAAAGAGAAAGCACTTAATAACTATGTCAGAGATTATGATAGTAGCCCACAAGCCCATTAATATGTGATCATAAATTGGTTTATCAGAATAGCAATGGCTCAGCAAAAAAGAAGACTTCATAGGCTTGATAATGGACAAGACCGGGTCATCTAAACAGGAAAAGAGTGGCTTGCAGAGACAGATTGGATACTGTGATGGGAGAGGGGGAATAATCAGGACCATCAAGGCATCTATAGGCTGCCACCAGACACCACCAACCCCTCTAGTTTTGGTGCCTTCTCTTGAACTCTGGCTTCCTTGTTTGTAAAAGAAAAATGGATAAACTCACTTTCTCAGACTGAAAGACTCAGAGCGCAGAGCACCTAACTAGAACTAGCCTCACCGTGTGGAGTAAATGCCCGGCTGAGAGTGCAACACATGCTTGTCCAGCTCTTGCCTGCCTCAGCCCGGGTGAACCACCCACCACTCAGTCTAGGGCACTGCAGACCAGGTTGTCTCAGGAAAAAACCCATCTTT
>PVIU01018075.1:0-39985 GCA_004026605.1 Ondatra zibethicus
GTATCTGTAATCAAGGAAACCAACATGCTGAACAATCTCAGAACAGAACCAGTCATGACATCTATGTCAGAAAACTGGCCTGAAGAGATGGCTCAAGCATTAAGAGCACTGGGTGCTCTTCCAGAGGACCCCACACTCCCAGCATCCACATGTGTAACATGAGGGGGCACTTGTCGGGGTTTCTGTCCTGCCCAGTTCCTGCAGACAGTAAGCCCCGAAGAAAATCACAGAGGTCTCCATAAGTTACAAACTGATTGGCCCATTAGCTCAGGCTTCTTAGCTCTTGTATCTTATATTAACCCATTACTCTTATCTATGTTAGCCGCATGGCTCAGTACCTTTTTCAGCAGGGCAGGTCACATCCTGCTTCTTTGGTGGTCTGGGCAGGACTGGGGAGGAATGGGCTTCCTCCTTCCCAGAATTCTCCTGTTCTCATTGCCCCACCTTTACTTCCTGTCTGGTTATCCCACCTATACTTCCTGCCTGGCCAATCAGCGTTTATTTAAAACATGATTGATAGAATACAGACAATTCTCCTGCACCACACATGGTGACGCACAACCATCTGAAACTCCAGTCCCAGACGATCCAATGCTCTCTTCTGGTTTCCACGGGCACTGAACACATGTGTTACACAAAAATACATGCAGACAAAACCCCCATACACATAAGAGAAAAACACAAAGCAGCTAAGAAAACAACTTCAAGGGTCACTTCTTTGTGATCTAAAATTTTGGCAACCTTTTTAAAGGTAGCTACTCTGAAAGTATTCACACATACACCACACAAACACACCACCAAGGAGCTCTTGCAATCTAACTCAATACCAAAGAAATACCCAGAGATTCCAGCTTTGCAAACGTGCAACTCTTACCAGAGACACCTGGAAGTTAATATCAGGAAGGGTTAGGCACACTGAAAAGCAGCAAGAATCAATAGAAGTATGTAGTCTATCCTGGCTCAGGAACACGCATGTGAAAGTAACAAGAGCGAGCACGTGATGGCTCCACGTGAACTGTATGTGCAGAGGTTAGCACCCATACACGCTGGAAAGGAAAGAGTGCTAAATAAAAGCAGCTGCTTTCAGACAGGGAGGCTGGATTCCCTGCCGATTCTAACCCTGCAAATGGCTTGAGGACTGAAACTGAAACATCGTTCTACGTAACTGCCTTCCTTTACCAAGCCCATTCAACTGCTAACATCCCCAGAGAAGCAGCACAGTCCGCACCTCGTGAATTCCCACCAATCTGGAGATGAGGTTCATGAGCATCATCTTCACTTCAAACCTCTCCTTACAGCTCTCTAGCTGCTTCAGCAGCTTTTCTGCAAAGTCTGGAAGGAAAAAAATCAGAACTGTGGGTTCATGGCTACAGACAGCATTTAACAGGCACAGGGAAACGGCATGGCATGAGGAGTTACATCAGTGAGAAGATCAAATACGGTACCCCAATTCATCTTAAGAATGCCTAAGATTTTTTTTTTTTTTTTTTTTTAAGACAGGGTCTCACTACATAACCTTAGTTGCCCTGGAACTCAAGGTGTAGAGCAGGCTGGCCGGCAGAACTCAGAGATCTGTCTGCCTCTGCATCCTGAGTGCTGTGCCAACACTCAAGGAGATTTTTAACACTTTGTAGAGACTGGTTACTTATATTAATGTGTATGCATGTATGTGCACATATGTGCAGACACTCACAGAGGCCAGAAGAAGGTGTTGGATCTCTTAAAGCCAGGCTGGCATTGTGTGCCACCTGATATGGGTGCCAGAAACTAAACTTGGGTCTTCTGCAAGAGCAGCCAGTGCCCTTAGTTGCTAGGGCAACTCTTCAGAGCCTGGATTCCTAAGATATATATTTAAAATAATTTCTTTTATCTTTTGAGGTTATAATCATATCATTTTCCCCTTCCCTCCCATTTTCCATTAATTGTTGTTTCGTGCATATATGTGTCACACATATTCCTAAACACAGATTCCCGAGATGCTGTGCACCGACCTCTATAGTGACTCTGGATAGTTTGCTTCTCAGAGTGTGATCTGCAGGCCACCAGCAGCCAACCTACTAGGACTTTCTTGGAAGTGCAGACTCCAAAGCCACACCCATGCCCTAATGAACCAGAATCTGTACTTTACCCCGTTTCCTAGGTGATTCAATCAAGAAAGACTGGTCTAAAGAGCAGTAAGTTAACAGGAAGTGATAAGGCCAACAAGGAACTCAGAAGTAGTAATTATGGTACCTTGGGGATCATGAATCAAATGAATAGCTGAAAAGTTAAACACTTCTGGTTTCTTCTTCTTCTTTTGTTTCTGAAAGAGAACAGAAACCCATTCAAAACCCCTCGGTTATGAATTAGCAGTCCTCACACTGTGCTGTGCACCCTGAAGTCATTAGCAGTCCTCAGACTGTGTCCTGAAGCCATTAGCCACCCTCAGACTGTGTCCTGAAGCCATTAGCCGGCCCTAGACTGTGTCCTGAAGCCATTAGCCGGCCCTAGACTGTGTCCTAAAGCCATTAGCCAGTCCTGGACTGCTGTGCACTATGTGCCCAGCAGGGGAATGTGTCAGTGCTCTACCACTCTTTGTCTCGCTGAGACTGAGTTTCTTACTGAACCTGGACTGGCTGTTTTCTAGCAAGGCTGACTGGTTACCAGTTCCAGGGACTCACCCGTCTCCTCTCCCATCAGACCTAGGCACACCTGGCTTGTGCTAGCTATCTGAACTCAGGTGGTCATGCTTGCACAGCAGAGTTCTTATCCACTGAGCCATTTCCCTGCCCCCCTTACACTAGCTCAAAAGAAAAGAAAAATTCTTGTTCTAAAAATCTCTTTTCATTTGGAAGAACTAAAGTTGGTTTTCGGCTTTTAAAATTAAGCTTTAAGAAGCCAGGTGTGGTGGCACACACCTTTAATCTCAGCACTTGGAAGGCAGAGGCAGGTGGATCTCTGAGTTCAAGGCCAGCCTAGTCTACAAAGTGAGTTCCAGCACAGCCAGAGTTAGCTACATAGTGAAACTCTGTCTCAAAAAACCAAACCAAACCAACCAAACAAACAATAACAACAACAAAAAAGCTTTGAAAATATATCAGCTATAAAAATGTGTGAGACAGAAATTTAAAGATGCAAATACTAGCACCACACAGAGGCTGGGGAAATGGCTCAGTTGGCAAAGTGCTTGCCATGCAAGCATGAGGACCAGAGTTTGCATCCTCAGCACCAAGAGGGATGTAGTGAGTATTCAATATAACTCAAGCCCTGGGAAGGCAGAGATGGGTGGATTCCAGGAGCTCAATGACTGGCCAGGCTAGCCAGGTTTCAGAAGGGATGTCTTCTCAAAGAGTAAGGTGCAGAAGTGACTGACCAACACCCAACATCGATCTTTGGCAACCTGCACTGTGTTCACATGCATCTGCACAAATGTGAATGCATGCACAAACAAGTACACATACTAACCCCCACACAAACTGTAATACCCTCACATGCATGCACACTCACAGACTCCATGGGGGTAAAACTAATGATATTTGGAATAACCATCACTAAATACCAAACTTTCTCTAAGAACCCATGTCTAGTTAGAGTAAACTTAATCAAACTTACTCAAACCACAGTTTTGTCAGAGCTGAACATAACCTATTTACCTAAAATGTCGATGTTTACAACTCACCATCCATTTTTAATGTTTGTTTTTAATGCGCTCTCTCTCTCTCTCTCTCTCTCTCTCTCTCTCTCTCTCTCTCTCCAAACCTTAGCAGGCAAAACACCCCACGCACACACCACACTCTGACAATTCCGACTGCAGTTTCCAGGCACGGACCTCACCTTCAGCACTTTCATTGCCTTTTCCAACTTCTTCTTGTTTTTGGAGCCCTTCTTCCCCGTGGCATACTGCACCAGCAGGTCTCTTGCTGTGGGTCCTTCATCCTAAAGAAGAAACTACACTGGGAAACTGGGAACAAGGAAAATCTGCACAGGAGCAGTGTACAGGCCTTCCAACTACATTCCGTTCTGTTCTAAAGATTTATTTAATTTTTATTCATGTGTATGTGTGTGTGTCTGTATGTAAGCATGTGCACGAGAGTGTAGGTCTCCATGTAGACTATAGGCCTTGAGTAGCCAGGAGCTGGAGTTACAGGAGTCTGGTCGTTTAATAAAATAACCTTGTCGGCATCAATGTGTGTCTGTCTGTGTTTTGTGTGTGTGTGTGTGTGTGTGTGTGTGTGTACTATGCAACATTGCTTAAATAGCCATCATCAGAGGACAACTCTATAAGGTGGTTCTCTACTTCCATCTTAACATAGCTTCTATAGATTCAGCTCAGGTCGATGGAATTGCTCCACAAGTGCTTGTATCAGCTGAGCCACCTCTCTGCCCCTAATTTTGGTTCTTAGACTTTTTGCACACACCTACTAATAAATTCAACCTTTTAAAACCAGGAAATCAGTACACAAGTGCAAAAACAGACCACACATTTTCCCTACAGCAATGATTTTTGCATCCTTCATTTCAGTATGATATCCAGATACAATGTTGCTTTTATTTGTAGGAAACTGGAAATGTATTCATCAATAGAAGAATGCTTAAAGTATAATACACTCTTATTCTGGAATATTCAGTGGGTATTCACATATCTAAACAAAATGCATCTGCACACATTGACACAAACAAAGCACACTGTAGTGTGTACATATGATACATAAAGCTTCTAAATGTTTACACAGGACTTTCTGTACAAACATAAATGCACTGAAAACAAAATGGTTACCTGGAAGGAAGGAAATATGACAGAAATAACCCAAAGTCAAGAAAATCCCTTACTTTGTCTACATTATCTCAAAGTTTTTACCATGAAATATAGTAAGATGACCAGGAGATCCTGGTCTAGTTACCACATGCTAAAATTATTGATTTGTATTTGTGTGTGTGTACGTGCACCCGTCCCTGTAGATCCCTATGGAGAACAGAAGAGGGTGTGCAGTCCCCCGGAGCTGGAGTTACACACAGCTCTAAGTGTCCAGCATGGGTGCTGGGAACCAAGCTCTGGCCTCTGCAGGAGCAGGAAGTGCCGCCACCACGGGGCACCGCTCTAGTCCTGCATGTGTGTGTTTTTAGAATAGATCTTTTTACTTCTTTGAAGGAATTAATTATCACAAACCTTGATTTTAAAGACACTGCAATATTATGCTCCTCTTTCCTATGTATGTGATGTTGGGACCACCCCACTGCCAGCATCTTCTCTTCCTCTAAGGTTATATATGAACAGGGAGAAACAGCTCAGAGTGCAAACCATGGGCGAGTGAATCTGATTCACATTTTAGTCAGTCTAATAAATAAGAGGAATAAGGAGCAAATGTTTTGAACTGAAGCCTCAGCATGGCAGAACTCTGAAAGGACAGGTGTGATCCTCACTTCCTGCAAACTCAACATCTAAAGGTCGGACAGACTGAACTCGGCGGAGCAACACATGGGGATCTGGACACCTCTGAGGCCCTGCATTCAACCCACCTCAGATTCCGAGTCACTGTCCCGTTTCTCTTCCTCATCTTTTCCAAGGAAGAATGTCAAAGCAGCAACTAATATCTAAAGACCAACAAGAAACAAGTCAATGTACCCAGCCAAGAACAAACACAGACTTCTGCCTACACTTCCACCCCACATGCGTAGACTGCTGTGTCTGAAGAAAAAAGCCTCAAAGGGTGGGAGGGAGGGCAGTTACTCCTTTCTCACAACTTTAAGTATTTCACAGTGCTGCTTGTTTCACAGATGCGCACTAACACCCTTCACTAGGATGAGGCGAGGGACACAGCTCAAGGGCAGCGCACACGCTTGAGAGTAAGCCCAATCCCTGGGTTCCACCCCCAGGGTCCCCCAAACCAATCATTTATTACATAAAGAACTGTCATAGAACATATCATATGAAAGGAGAGGTCAGCTCTCTCCTGGACAAATGGAAGGGCCTCCCAGCACACGTGTAGCTAAGGCACTGGCGCCACGCCTGCAGCATCTAATCACTGTCGTCAGACACTTGTATCCATTGACAAACACTGACTTAAATCAGCAAACAGAAACAACTGTCAGGCTCTATACGGTCACCCTTCAGGTAGACTGCAGAGAATCTCCACATCCCCAAGAAAGGAGTCGTCACAGCCTTTCTGACAAGCCACATGCTGTCTGAGTTTCTTTCAACCAGGCCAGAGCCCAACAGAAGAAACGCCGGCTATCACAGGGGGATCTAATGCGAACAGCTGCCGTTATCCATCAACACCATGCAGTTCAGCTGGCTGGTGTTGCTTTTTACAGTCACTTTCCTGGCTCACACTTTAGAGGAGTCAACTACAACTCCAGGATTTGTAAAGGATGGAGTAAATGGCAGCCATCTCCTCCTGACACACACAGCTCCACTTCACCCTCAGCAACAGACAGCCCTACAGCTCACCTTAGTGACCTTGGAGAAACAGGCAGTTGTAATAACATTGACAGTTTTAGCATCATTCCTGGAAGAGAAAAATGGCACAAAACAGTGAGTACTTCTGACATTAGGATGGTCAATTCTAGGATTTAAAGTGACAAACCCCTAAATGAGTCAGCAGAGGTACAAAGCTTCATTACAATTCCAGCTCAGTCTTAGGACACAAAGCTTGAAGCCATCAATGTGAAGAATATTTGGTGCCACAGGATAAGTGTTAAAAAAAGAAAAAACAAAAATGCCAAAAACTCAGAAGGAGAAAACAATACAGCAAACCCAGAGCTGGAGGAATGGCTGGTAGGGAGCGTGCTCGTGTGAGTATGAGCGCCGGAGTTCAGATCCCAGGACTCCTGTCGGGGGCATGGTGGCTTGTGTGCTGGCAGACACAGGATCCCCACAGCAAGCCGGCTTGCTCAGATTAGCTGAACTAGCTCAACTGAGTTCAACTGGGTTCCAATGAGAAACCCTGTCTCAAGGTATAAGGTAAAGAGCAACTGAGGAAGACAGCAATAGGAGGGGGGCAGGCGCGCACACACACTTTAAAAACTGCAAAATTTCAACCACAGCTGAAAAGAGGTTTATTTCATCTCAAACTCCATCACTGAAAGACAACAGGGCAGCAGCTTGAAGCAGAGACCACCGAGGAGTGCTGTTTATCACATTTCTTCCTCATATTACTCAACCTGCTTTCTTAAACAACTCAGGACCACCTGCCCAGGAATGACACTGCCCACCATGGGCTGTGCTCTCTCACACCCATCACTAACTAAAAAGATGCACCATAAATTGCCTACAGACCATCTGATGGAGGCATCCTCTCAGCTGAGGCTCTTCTTCCCAAAAAACAAGCTGACAAACGAACCAACCCTATCAGATTGCCTCTGTATTTTATGTCAACTTCAATGTGCGACAGAAGTATATTAAAAAGTGTAAGATTAAAACAAAGACAAAAGCCACACTTATCTATGAGCTCTGTAATCATTACAAATGAAAATACAGCTGGGCGGTGGAGCACACCTTTAATCCCAGCACTTGGGAGGCAGAGGCTGGCAGATCTCTGAGTTCAAGGTCAGCCTGGTCTAGGCAATGAGTTCCATTGTCCATTATAAGCCAGAGCTTATACAGAGAAATCCTGTCTCCAAAACAAACAAAAGACAACAAATGTGTATGTCTATTTCTCATGAAAAAACCCCTTATGTGTTACCAGATGTTCCTTCTGTAGAGCTCGATCATGACATCCAGCGACATCTTGGCTGCAGTCGCGTTGCTGTCTCTCAGCATGGTGTACATGAAATTCTGCAGCACCTGGGGAACAAGGAGGATGAGGACTCTGCACAGATGGCACAAAGCTTCGAGCACAAGAAGGAAGGGCACTTACCACATTCACTTTATTGTTCTTGTGTTTGGCATTTATGTTCTTGATGTCGGTCACAATATGTGTGTACAGAGTCTGAGGAGACAAAGCACACACATGAAACAGATGAGCATTTCTGATCTTGGAGAAACACAACAATGTACAGGACAACTTTGCTTTTCCTATTTCATTCTATAACAGAAGTGAGCCAAATGAAGCAAGCATTCAGACTAGAGAGATGGCTGATCTTCTAGAGGATCTGGGTTCAATTCCCAGCATTCACATGGCAGCTCATAACTGTCTATAACTCCAGTTCCTGGAGACCTGACACCTTTATACCAATGCACATAAAATAAAGTTAAACAAATTATTAAAAAAAAAAAGAAAGAAACAACAAACAATTAACAGCTAAGGGTAAAGCTGCCCTCCAGGGGATATGAGTGGAATTACCAAATGAACAAGTCTACCCTGGAGAAAAGAAAACCCATCCCCTACACGTTATAAAAACAGTCATAATCCTTTGTTTACAACAGGCAAAAAGGAGAAGCAACCCAAACGTCCACTGGATAAAGAATAGAGCTGACGAATGGGTAAACATGCGGCAGAGCCACGCAATGGAATATTTAGCAACGAAAAGGACACAACCATACACACTATGCTATAACTCACTCTTGAAACAACATGCTGAGTACAAGAAGACAGCCATGAAAAACATAGCGTATGACTCTACTTAAGTAAACACCAGGAACAGGCAAAACTATGGGATCCTATAGCACTCTTGAGACAGAGGTAGGAAGAATATTCAAGGCAGTCTGGATTACAACAAGGTCAAGGTCAGGCTGGGCTACACAGTGATACCCCTGTCTGAAAAACTCAAGGGCTGGGATGCAGCTTAGTCAAAGAGTACTTCTAGCAACTGCAAGGCTCTGAACTAATCTCCAATACTGCCAGAAACAAAAAACACAGAAGGCCAGAGACATGGATGGCTCCGTGCTTGAGAGCACTGGCTGCTTTTGCAGAGAACCCAAGTTCAGTTCCCAGCACCCACATGATGGCTCACAACTGTCTGTAACTCCAGTTCTAGGGGACCTGACACCCTCTCTGGACTCTGTGGGCAATGAACATATGTAGCACAGATGCACAAGTATGCAAAACACCTACACAAATAAAAAGGAATCTTTTTAAAAAAATGCACTGAACTATAACTATAGCTGAATATAAGAAGATTTATTTTATTATGTTTAACTATATATAGTTAGGTGTGCCTGCATGTGGGTATGTGCACATGAGTGCAGGTGCCAAGGAGGCCAGAGGTGTTAGATCCCTGAAAGTTGAAGTTATTGATGGTTCTCATTGCCTGACGTGGGTGCTGGAACTGAACTTGGATCCTCTGCAAGAGCAGCACGTGCTAACACTGAGCCATCTCCCTAGTCCCTAACTCTTTTTTAAGGGGAGCAAGCATCTGACTGAATACACAATAGCTTTCTGACTATAAGATCACTAGTACCCAAAACATGGTCCCATGGATCATTTGTAGCTCACAACTTAGAACACGACTACAAATGATCAAATCAAATAGAAGTAGTCTCTTAATATTTGGTATGAGGGATCAACTTAATGAATACAAACTTAAGTTTTTCTTTCTGTTTTATAAGCCTTCAGCTGTTATCTCAAGCAAATATACAGTCACAGAAAAATGCTATAGCAACAAAAAGTTTTTATTGTGCGAGTTGGTTCCAGCTAGTGTGCGTGCCCTCACGAAGAGACTAGGTTTTGGCACCAGACTGCCTGGGTTCATGGTCTAGCCTTATACATGGAAGCTGTGTGACCCGAGGCAAGTCACTCGCTGTGCTTCAACCTGTCTGTCTGTCTGTGAAGCATTAACAATAAAGATCTCAACAATCTGTAGCTCAGGTTTTTGTGAATAAGCATATACTTGAAGCCTCTGAGATTAATGGCTAGTCCAGAGCGGCATTCAGCAAGTGTTGGTTATCAACACTAAACTGCATGGTATGACGTTTGATCCTACTGAAGGACCAGCTATATCTATCACCCTATCAACCAAAGTCAATAATTGCGCGAACTCTGAAGTCGGCTATGTCAGCTCAGGAAGAGAGGAGCAAACCCACCCTACCTTCCGCAGGAGCTTGTCGTGGCAGCGCAGGAGCTCAAAGAAGAGCTCTAGCAAACTTGATGGATTGATGAGATTTTTATTTCTCAGCAAGATCAAGGCTTTGCAAAATGTCTAGAGGAGGAAAAGAAAACATATTGAGAGTGAAGTTAATCAAGCGAGGAAACGCAGCATGCACGCCCCATCTGCTCTCCCCAGGCGCCGCAGAGAGGGTCGCTGGGAGGCGCTCTCACTTCACCATCATCGCATGCACGGGACCTACCATGCGGAGATCCGGGTCCAAGACGGTGTGGTTGTACGAGAGCAGCTCCTTCAGCTCCTGTGGGAAGTTACTGAGATGCTCCGGGTAGCAGTGGCCAATCTGTAAGAAAGCGGGCTCTCCTCAGTGCAGCCTTCCTCCCTAACTTCAGCTGCACATCTAGATGCTCAGGGAGGGCTGGTTCAGAGGCCGACGGCTCTATTGTCAGCTTTCCCTGGATGCTAATTTTTCTACTACTTTCATTGTTCCAGTAGTTTTGGTAAAATGCATGGAGCACACTGAGAACCTGCCTGTATGATGAATTAAAAAAATTTTTTTTGATCAATTTTTGTTCTGGTTGGTTCTGTGTGAAAAATTCATCAAAATCTTCTAAAATATCTTAGGAAGAAAAGAAAATCTACAAAAGGGAAGGCTTTAGAAAAATTTAAATTTCCACACAGGCTGGCAAACACAGGGATGGGGTGGGGTGGGAGGGTGGTGCTTCTGCACCTCGCTGTCTGTCTCACTGAGGAACCCGTCTCACCTGTGCCATGAACATCACCAGCTCTGCCAGTTCTTTGCTGGGCTTATTTGGCTGTAACTTGAAAATCTCCACATTGGATTTATAGTGATTATACTGCTGGAGGAACTGTAGGGGAAAAGAGAACGGAGTTTGTCACACTCTTTTATACAGAATAACAAGCTGGCACGCACCTTTGCCAGTGGTACGGAGAAAAAGACCTAGGTATATAAGAACCCTCTTTCTTTGTGGTCCTGGGATTAAAACCTAGGTTCATGGACGACGGGCAAACCCTCCACTGAGTCACATCCCTAGCTCTTAAAACATTGCTTTTTCCATCTCTGCATTTTTCCAAAGGAGTTTTGAAAAATCTTTAGCACCACACGACTCATGTGAAGCCCTGTTCTCAGACAGAGGTTTGGGTGGTGCGGTGTAAACAGGAGCCAGGAACTCAGATCCTGGCCTTGTTCTGCCATTGACATTACATGACCTGTGTATGAAGGGCACCTGGATCAGCAGGAAGATGCCAGGCCACTAAGTGTGGAGTACACCTGAAGGACATGACACCTTCTAGTCAGTCACCCTCTTATATACCACTAAAGCTTCACGCTGGAGTTCTAGACAGAGATGCTAAGAACCAAAGACAGAGCACAAGAGAGCTTGGTGGTTAAGAGCACTTGTTTTTGCAGAGGGCCTGGTCCACTTCCCGGCACCTACACAATGGCTCACAACCATCACAATTCCAGCCCCATGGGATCAGAAGTCCTCTTCAAAGCTCCAAGGGTAACAGGTAGGTGTGCACATAGTACATGCAGCCAAGACACTCAACACAGTTTTTTAAAACTAGAAAAGAAGAAGGGGGAGAGGAAGAAGGAGAAGAATCATCATCATCACCAAAGACAGGGCTGGAGAAATGGCTCAATAGTTAGGAATGCGGGCTGTGCAAGCCCGAGGACCTGAATTCAGAAGTCGGCACCCATGTAAACCAGTGTGAGGGATGGAGACAGCAGGATCTCTGGGGCGTATCGAATACCAGCTTAGTTCCAGAACCAGGGAAAGGATGACACTGGGCAGAATGAGAATCTAGGGCACCCAACATCCTCCCATGGCCTCCACATGAGTGCACATGTGTGCATACGCCAACCCCTGCCCACCCGACCCCATCCCCAAAACAACAAACCCAAGGGTAAAAGACAGAAGGAACAAGAATAAAGCCACAGCTTCCACTTACTAAGCACTTGGTTTGTGCCAGGCTCATGATATACACGGCCCCGTCTGATCTAACAGACAAGCCAGTTTACCATTGGAACTGTGACTGGAGTCAAGCCTTAGCTCCACGCCCTATAGCTATTGTCGTCCACGTATGCTGCTGCTTCTGTGCTGCTGAGCTACATCCCAGCTTCCCACAGTCCCTATTTTTAATTGTGTGTCAAGATCATACACACATTCCCACACTGTCTTAGTTATGGTTTCTGCTGCTGTGAAGAGACACCATGACCACAGCAACTCTTAGAAAAGAAAGCATTTAACTGAGGTGGCTACAGTTTCCGAGGGTCAGTACATTATTTATCATCATGCCAGGGAGCCTGGTGCCATGCAGGCCGTTGTGGTGCTGGAGTAGCTAAGAGTCCTCCATCTTGCAGGCAACAGGAAGTTGATGGAGACACTGGCAAGTATCCTGAGCACAGGAAAACTCAAAGCCCACCTCCACAGTGACACGCTACCTCTAACAAGGCCATACCCATTCCAAAAGTCACATCTCCTAATAGTGCCACTCCCTATGAGATTACAGAGGCCAATTATATTCAAACACAACACATATACACACACACACAGATTTTTTTTTTTTTGAGACAGGGTTTCGCTGTGTTGTATAGCCCTGGCTGTCCTTGAACTCAAGAGATCTGCCTACTTCTGCCCCCAAATGCTGGGTTTAAAGGTGTGCGCCCACTGTCCAACGACGAGCTCATCAGCCTTCCCTAGTCCCCACAGTTTCTCGGAGTCTAAGAGTGAAAAGGCCAACACCACGCTTCAGCTGTCACCTCACTTGACCCCACACCACTGAACAGGAGAGAGAAGGCCCCAAACTCTTCATGTTCCTAACCCAATCCTCAATGCTCCAACCAGGGCCCACTTACCAGCGTCTGCCCTAACATGAGGAGGACCAACCCCACTCTGTCCTTCACGCAAATCTGTCATCACAATGCCCAAAGCTCCACTCTCTCCCTGCTCCCTCTCATTCTAACCTCCACACCAGTATCCCAGAACTCTGAGGGTGAAGCCAGGGCAACCAGGACTTTTGAAGTAGCCCAGTCATTCTGATTTTCCCAGTGACCACAGATGGCTCCTTCATCCAGCACTGCGATGTCATTTTCTTGCACCATGGCTGAGTCAGTCATGTGTCCTCTTTGTTCCTTAATGCTACTTCTAGAGCACTGCTCTCCTTCCAAATGGATTCCTTTTCTTATCCTTGACTGCCCCACTTAGTTCTGAATCTCGCCTCAATACCTACCCTAGCCGTAGTTCATGGAGTGCCATTCCTCCCACCATCTAATGAGAAACTTTGGATCCCACTTCACTCTCTGGCTTCCAATCCATTTCCACTTCTTCTTGTCAGAAAAACTTTAAGAACTATCCATGCTTGGTACCCAGTTGATTTAAATCCTCAATGGCTCCCAGAAACACCAAAAGTCAAATCTAAACTGCTTACCACCATCTAAAAGGCTTGCCTGCATCCCCACACTACACTTAAGGGATAACAGGCATTCCTGCTTCATTTCTTTCCATAACAGTTTGCCAGTCCTAGTCCTGCCTAGAATGCTTTGACCCGCTGGGCTCACATGACTATTGCAGAAAAGGCTTCCCCACTCACGAGAGTCAGCAGCCTTCTCCTCTACACTCTCACTCAGGGTTACCTTCTCCAGCCCTTACCTTACACATGCACTGTCCTCCTTAGAATGGAAGTCCAAAAAGCCAAGGCTCAAATTATGTCTTACTTGTCCCCATATCCTCCGTGTCTAGAGATATACTGACGCTGTAAAACAGGTGGTCTTAATCGCCTTCTGAAAGGACTCCAACAGTACAAGAAAGAATTCAAAGGATTGATCTATGGGCGTGTGTGCAATTCAAAAAAGAGTTCTGTACAGCAAAGGGGAAAACCAGCCTAGTGAAGAAAACCTACAAAACAGCAGAAACAAGCTTTGCCCCTATCCAATCATGACACTGCTAGGTAGAATATATAAAGGATCGTATAAATTAAACTTCAAAACAAATCTTCCAATCAAATAGACTAACGAACTGAACAAACAAAGCTCAAAAGAAATGCAAATGGCCAATAACTATCTGAAAAAGCATGCAACATCCTTAGCCATCAGGGGAATGCAAATTAATTAAAATCATCTGAGATTCTATCTCACCTCAATCAGAATGGCTATCAGCAGGGGAAAAAGAGGGACAAAGGCTGGAAGGACGTGGGAAAGCAGAAATGTATATATTTATATGTTATGATATGTATGTATATCTATCATATTATGACACACGCACATAATTAATGCAAATAGAGCTACTAAGGAAAAACTAAAAACTGAACTTCCGCATTGCCTAGCTATAGCATCCTGAGTATACAACAAAAGAAATCCAATCAAATACCACAGATAAACTTGCACATTCATGTTTACTGGTGCACTACAGTCAAGAAACAGAACTAGCCTAGGTGCTCACCAACAGAAGAATGTACAATGAAAATTTGGTATACACACACACTTTTTTTTTTTCAGGAGCAACAATGAAACCATGACATTGGGAGGAAATCATTATGTTAATAAGCCAGACTCAGAGATAGCCCATGTTTCCTCTCATAAGCAGAATTTAGATTTAAATTTATGTTTGTGACACATCAGAAAAGGGAATATGGGAAGAGATTCTTTTTTACATGTATTGAGTGTCTGCCTACATGCATGTATGTGTACACACGTGCCTGGTGTCCAGAGGCCAGAAGAGGATGTAGGATCCTCTGAAACTGGAGTTACAGATGGTTACGCGTCATCATGTAGATGCTGGGCACCAAACCTGGGTCCTCTGGAAAAGCAATCAGTGCTCTTGACCACTGAGTCAACTCCCCAGTCTTAAAGGGGCGCAGGGAACTGAGATATATTTGGCATCAATACAAAAGCAAGGGTTGTTTGGGGAGAAGAAGGGGACCAGTTAAGAAGGGGACAGGGAGGATTGGGAAGGGCAGCATAGAAGGGGGACGCTTAAGAACAAAACACAGCACATATGTACAAAAGTGTTGAAATGAAACCCACCACTCTGCAAGCTAAGTCACAAAATTAGTAAGAGAAAATGAGCAGCAAGGGCTCTTAATTCACTCCGCTGTGAATGACGGGACACCGGCCATTGGAAAGCCGCGCCTGTTGCCACTTTGTTGTTCGGTACTCTGTATTGGCAAAAACATTTGCATCAGTATTCACAGGTAAAGATACTAAACTTTGGAGAACCACCACCAAAACAAGAGCTGAATTATCTACTGAAAAACGAAAGCACAGTGTCGAAGGAACTTAATGGCAGCGGGCTGAGATGATGGTTTAATGCTTCCGAGACAAATGCGCGTCTGAAGCATCTACCAGGTTAACAGCACAAAGTTATCCCATTCATTTCGTTTCGTCTTAGTTCACACACTTTAAGTGCTAAGTCCCTCACAGCGTGGGCCTAAGGTCATTTCCGACCTCATCTTTTCCCAACTCTAGCTCAGGCTGGCTCCCTCCCAGTGAGTTTCAACCCTGGCTTATCTGCACCTTCTAAGTATCTGACGGTGGCCCAGGCATCTGAGAACTCTCTGCTCTTCCTGGCAGAGCCTGGGGCACTCGGGAGCGGCCGTCTGTGGACAGCACCTTTGAATTAAACACGACTCATCTAATCTTAGGGACTAAGAGTTTCTGGGGCGCAGCCTCTCCGGCCCTCGGCACCTCAGCGGGGCGGCCGCATAAACCCGCAGGCAACAGGTCTTAAGTGTTTCACTGGCTGTGGGGTCCGCAGGGCGGCAGGTTTGCAAGCGGTGGGAAAGGAGCCCTCAGGAACGTTCCCTCCCGACACCCGCTCTCCTCCCGAGAGCCCCGGAAGCCTCCGGGCGGACCCCAGGGAGCCGGATTCCCGTCCCACCTCCTCGATGTAGGCCGGCGGGTCCCGCTTGATCAGGTTCTGTAACTGCGGCAGGTTGCTGGGCAGCTTGTTGTTGTTCCTGCCCGACATGGTGGCTGCAGACGGGCTCCCAGGCGAGCAGCTGGTGGAAATCGCAGGCCTCCGTCAGTCACAGCCGAGTCCCCGCGGCAGCTTAGACGCGTGTGTCCCAGTGTAACCGGAAGTAGCACGTGGGACACCGGGCAAGCCGTACCGAGCTACGGGAGCCTCAGAGGTCAAACTTAATCCCCTTCTGTTTGCAATGCTTTGTTGGGAGCTGCATGTTATTGGCCCCTGCCGTTGGGCCGTAGCTACTACTATCACCAAATATTTTTAACACAATCTGAAGGTTAAAACTGTGGGTTTTTCTTCCATATGCATGGGCAGGTTTCATTATCTCAACATTCTTTTTCATTGAAAATAATTTTTTATACAATATATTTGATCATGCTTTTTCACTCCTCCAGTTCCTCCCACACCCTCCCCACCTTTCTCAGCATTTTTAGGATGGCACAAATGAATGAGGATTAATAAAGTACCCAGGTATGGCTGCACACGACCATAATTCCTCAGGAGGCTGAGGCGGGAGGATTGGAGGATTATGTGTTTGGGGCAAACCTGGGCAGAGGCTTACCCTGTCTCAAGGAGAACAACAGAAATTAAGCAGGGGCTTGAGGACTGGCTCAAGTGGCCTCTCTTATAAGAGATTGTAGGTTTGTTCCCCAACTGGGTGTGTTGGCTCATGCCTGCAATCCGAATACTTATGAAGTGGAGACAGGAGGAGACTCCACCGTCATCCTCAATTACATGTGGAATTTGAGGGAACCCTGGGATGCCTGAGACCCTGTATTGCGAAATAGGATTAGGGGCTAGAGAGATGACTTGGCAACTCAGATCCGATGCTGCTGTTACAGAGGACCTCGGTTCAGTTTTGCAACTCGTGGTCAGGTGGCTCTCAACCATCTATAACTCTGACTCCAGAGAAATACGAGACTCCAGCAGGCACCTGCACTGGCAGTGCACTTAGCCACACACAAGTGCACAAACATAATTAAAACAAACAAACAAAAAATCTTTTTAGAAATGAGATTGAAGTCAAGTGTGGTGGTACCCTCCTTTCATTTCAGCCCTCAGGAAGCAGGCAGGTCTCTGTGAGTTTGAGGACAACCTGGTCTACAGAGCAAATTCCAGGACAGCCAGGACTTTTATACAGAGAAACCCTGTCTTGAACTATCCCTCCCCCAAAAAAAGAAGAAGAAAAAGAAATGAGGATTAATCTTTCTTTAGACTGTACTGTTGTGCAATATTATTTTAACTGGGCAAAGATGTGTTACATTTGTTTATACTGTGGATATTACTTTAACTGTGTAAAGGTGTGTTACATTTGTTTATGCTGCATTTATTTAATGATGTAAGGATGTGTGTTTAATTATGTAAAGATGTGTTGAATTGTTTTCAGCTTGACTGCCTAAAGCACCTGATTGGTCTAATAAAGAGCTGAATGGCCAATAGTTGGGCAGGAGAAACGATAGGCAGGGCTGGCAGGCATAGAGAATAAATATGAGAACTCTAGACTGGGGAGAAGAATGAGAGAAGTGAGAACTAAGGGAGATACCCAGGGCCAGAAGCCAGTCAGCCGCCAGCCAGCCAGTCAGCAAGAAAGTAAAAAAAGGTAAAAATCCCCAAAGCAAATCATAAATAAAAGAGAAACAGGTTAATTTAAGTTAAAAGAGCTAGCCAGAAATGTGCCTAAGTTAGGCCAAGCATTCAAAACAAATAAGTCTCTGTATCATGAACTGAGAGTTGGAGGATGGCCCAAAAGAAAAAGCCTGGTACACTGCACTAAAGTTAGAAGAAAATTCTATGAGGAATATGCCTAGAAAACAGTGTTTTAGAGAATGACAAAAGAGCAGGGGTGGAGGTTAAATCGGTTTTTGTTTTGTTGTTGTTTTTTCAAAACTGGGTTTCTCTGTGTGGCACTGGCTGTCCTGGAACTTGCTCTGTAGGCCAGGCTAGCTGGCCTTGAACTCAGAGAACTTCCTGCTTTTGCCTCCTGAGTACTGGGACTAAAGGCGTGCACCACCATATGTTTGTTTGTCTTTTGGATTTGGTTGATTTAATTCACTGTGGTTTGGATGAAGAGTGCAAATTAGTATGTATTTAGAATTCAACTGCTGTTAAAGCTTCTGTGGATTCCCCCAAGCTAGAGTTTTAAATTCAGAGCTGGTGCTTACAGAGATGTTTCTACAGCCCTACAATGTGCATCAGCGAACACAAGTTGGCTAGCAGGATGAACGAATGAAATAACGATTGTGTTAATACAGAAGCGCACGATCATTCACCCTGTGCCCATACTGTTCAAGCACTTCTCTTAAATGAATCCCTTTAATCCTCAGAGCATTCCTCTGAAAATGGGCACTGTTATCTTTAAAGGTGAGGCAACAGCCTACGAGGGTGATGCCCAAGTTCACCAATGTCAAGGAAGCTGGGATTTAATCCAGGCGACTATTAATTCTAGCCATGGTGCGTGGTGCGTGGTGTGTGTGTGTGTGTAGGGGTAGCAGCTGCTGGATGGAACTTGTCTGACACAAACATAAGAATCACAGCGTTGTTATTCCGTTTAACCCAAGCATTTCCTCAGACCTGCTTCACCCAAGGACACCTGCCACTCTTTTAGAGTGAGTCCAAATCAAAACAAGTCTGTAATCCCATCTTGACACAATCCTGAGGATAATTAGGTGAAGAGCTCTCATGAAGGGTTAGTGTCCTATGGAGAAGGCGTCCTCCCTCATCTCTTCCACGTTGATATCGGACAGCAGGCTCTTGCAGCACGGCATGGAAACAGCAATGACAGCAAGCCATGTATTATGAACGAGGCAGGCAAGGCTCACTACTACAGTGGGACATCAGCCCTGGAGCAGAAGGAAATTGGCACTCATTAAAATGACTATTGGCTTAGCAAAGGGCTTTATTGACTGTGTGTGTATGGGGGGGGTGCTGCTAAAATTTGGTAACTGTCCATTGTTCCTGGGCACAGTTTCAAAGGACTTTTCCTTTCATGTGCAAGTATTCTAACCTTGATGTTTGCAGCCTGGTGGCTGGTGATTTAGCTCAGAAATGAAGCTACACATTATATTTGTCTGTTTATGTGTATTGGTGTTTTGTCTACCTGTTGGTCTGTGTACTATGTGCATGCTTGGTGCCCAAGGAGGCCAGAAGACAGTTTCAGATCCCGTAGACTAGAGTTCAGATGTTTTTTTGAGCCAACATGTGAGTGCTGGGAATTGAACACCAAGCCTCTAAAAGAGCAGCAAGTGCTCTTAACCACTGAATGATCTCTGCAACCCAGAGAATTATCATTTTTGTTTTTTTTTTTTTTTTTTTGAGACAGGGTTTCTCTGTGGCTTTGGAGCCTGTCCTGGAACTAGCTCTGTAGACCAGGCTGGTCTCGAACTCGCAGAGATCCACCTGCCTCTGCCTCCCGAGTGCTGGGATTAAAGGCGTGTGCTACCACCGCCCGGCGAGAATTATCATTTTTAACGAATGTCCCGGGCCTTGTCATGAGTCTGAGGAACTGTGGGTGCTCCAGCTCCCTGAAAACACAAGGTACTGTGGCATCCAGCGTGGCTCCAGGGCTGACCTGACTGGAGCCTGGAAGGAAGGAAGAAAAGACAAACGTACAGATACGTGGGAGAGTTGGGATTGCATGGACTGGGCTCTCTGATAGAGAAGCTGCAGCAGCTGGGAAGCTCAGCTGAACAGGGAGGCAGTGCTGTTGCGTGCAGCAGGAAAAGGAAACAGGTTTAGCTATTCTTTGTAGGTGTTATCTCTGTAGGAGAGCAGTCTTGGAGCCGTAAATATAGGGCGTGGGGTGAAAGAAAGTGATGGTGATTTTTTTTTTCTATACGTACTATCAACATTTACATTCAGATCAAGAGGGAAGGCTCTGCTGTTTCCCTGAGACTGAGGAATTGGGGTCTTTGACATGGCTGTGCTCATGTCAACTGTACACAGTCAGGAAGGACTGCATTCACTTAGGGCTTCCTCTGCTCTTCACAGAATCTGGTAGAGGAAACACATCAGCTCTAGCAGCTGATAGGCCTATGCTGTAGTCTTGGACAAATATTTGAAAATGGGTCAAGGGCGACAGACATGACAAGAAGACAGAAATACCTTTGCAGCTATCTACGAGGTACCCATGGCTTCACCAGAGAGTCTGCGTTAAGGAGAAGTGGCCTTCAGGTTTCTGCAAAGCAACCAAGACAACAGTAACCCACGCCTGTCAGAGGTGTTTTCACAGCCGGTGAAACAGTGCCCAGCAAACGATGCTTGCTCAGCTAGTGACCTTCAGAACCGGTGCTTTCTGGGTGAATTATGTAAAAATGCTGTGATCCTGTTCTGATGGAGTCTCTGACAATTGTTGATTCTGGGGCCTTAGGCAGGGCATTTTATGGGATGGGAATTTCCCATGGGAATCATTTCCTCCGTCTTTGTCATTGTGTAACCATCCCAGACCCCGCTAGCTTTAGCTGGGTTCAGCCATAGAGGTTTTCTAGTATGTAAACATTTTGCTTCGTGGCCTCCTTCCATGTTTTATGGCAAAGCTGTTGCTTGAGCACAAGAATGGAGACAGAAGCAAACACAGAGCACACTCTCAGTGGTGACAGGGTCAGGGCCATAGCCCTTTCCATTTGTCCTCTTCCCATGCTCCCTGCCCATTTTAGTGTGAGAATACAGGAAGACAGCTGCCTAGAAATCAAGAGGAGGGCCCTCCCTGGACTCCAGGTCTGCTGGCGCATTGATTCGACGCTCTCCTCTCAAATTGCGAGACGTGAATGTTGTGTGTAAGTCTCTGAGTCGGAGCTAACTTGCTACAGTGGACCAAATGGACAAAGCCTTTCGGGCACTGATAACACGTGATTTGCACATGCTAGTTCTTCTCATGGAAGCCAGTAAGTCTTGTTCTCCAGATTTCAAATCTCTGCTCAATGACATCCCATTCACGATGCCTTCCACGGTCTTCCATGGCCTTCCGTGGTCTTCCATCCTCCCGGCCCAGCACTCTTTCTCTATTCCGTGTCTCTGGGGCCTCCACCAGCCCCGCATATAGTCACTAGCTCCGTCGTTTGTTGCATGTGGATCTGCGATAGATTGGAAGATTCATGGAGACTTTGGGGTTTGTTTATTGCTGTAACCCCAATACTTAGATCAGGGAAGGGCTATACAGCATAGGGACCAACCCAGTTAGTTAATATTTATGGGATGAACAGGTGGTTGGCTAAGTTTCTTCCAGTTCTTCAATTGTAAGATTAAAGCAATATTTTAATTAACTTTTTGAGACTTCCCTACAATGTGTTTTGATCATATTTGCCCCTCCCAGGCCCACTCCCCCCTTCTCTATCTCCCTCTCTCTTTCCACCAAGTCCAGCTTATGCTGTTTATATATTTTTGCATGTGTGGCCTTCCACTGGAGCGTGGTGAACTTCATAAGGCACCACATCCTTAAAGAAAACTGACTCGGGCTGGAGAGATGGCTCAGAGGTTAGGAGAACTGACTGCTGTTCTGGAGGTCCTGAGTTCAGTTCCCAGCAACCACATGATGGCTCACACCCATTATAATGAGATTTGAGATCTGGTGCCCAGAACACTATATACATAATAAATAAATTAAAAAAAAAAGAAAACTGACTCTTCATCCAGCAGCTGTCAAGTACCAATAATTCCTCAGCCAGTATCTCAAAAATGGGGGCAGGAAAGATGTCTCCACAGCTGAAAGCACTTGCTACTCTTGCAGAGGAGAGAGAGGTTCAGTTCCCAACAACTACATGGTGATTCACAACCACATGTAGCTCCAGTTCCATTTGCTGCCCTATTCTGACCTCCTTGGGCACCAGACATGAATATGGTACACATACATTTCTGCAGGGAAATGTTCATATATATAAAATAAATACATATTAAAAAAGAGGAAAAATATTTAAAATTATCTCAGAGTGATCAATAGGAATTTTCATTACTCTCATTTGAAACCAACATTGAGGGGCCTGGAGAGATAGCTCAAAAAAGCAGTGGCAACCACAGATCTGCTCACAATTGTAACTCTAGTGCCAGGATTTCTGACACACCTTCTGCCTTTTGCAGGTATTCTGCATGCAGTCGGTGTACAGGCACAGGTGTGGGCAAAATGCTGCATGCATAAAAAGAAACCAGCATTGAGAACGGTCAGAAACACCAGGTCTGCTTCAAACCTGTTTTAAGACACTGTTAAAGTAGCCACTGGGGGGAGCGCCTACTCTGTCTTAACAAGAAAACCAACAGACTTGACACACATGACCACATGTGAAAACCCATTGAAACAGTCTTTTCTAAAGCTGACTTTCGGATCAAACTAGGGTTGCCCTGCTTGGCAGCCTGCACCAGCTCCTGCTGAGCCTCCCCACTGGCCGAGAGCTTCATTTTTCATTGTTCTTTCCTGCTCCCACTATTTTGTCTATTTATTGTGAATGCTACCCGCAGGCCCATCTATTTTTTTTCCCGTTCCTGGGAAAAGAGAACTATTGGGATTGTCTGAGGAGGACAAACCTATAATCCTAGGCTTGCTGCGGACTTGTGTGAGCTTCGTTCTTTAATTTTTTTTTCTAAATCACTGCTAGTTCCTAAAAAATAAAATGTTTCTCAAACAAACAAACACTGAATAGTTTTGCTTTCTCTGTCTTTACACTTAAAAGCTCAGAGTAAAGACCTATTTTGTTTTCCTTCTGTAGTTCATTAGTTGTTTCATACTTCATTAACTCATTAAACAAGAGCTGTGGCTGAGAAGATGGCTCAGTCCTTAAGTAGCTTGTCTTATGAGCATAAGAACCCAAGTTCCTCCCCTAGAATCCACATTAAAAAAGAAAAAAGCTGCCATTGTGGTACATATGGGGACATGGGAAATGGGACAGGAGATAGACAGATCTTTGTTGCTCACTGGCCAAACAGTCTGGCCTACTTGACAAGGTCCAGGCAATGAGATGCTCTATCAGAAACAGGTGATCAGTGCCCAAGAAACTACTCCTGAGGCTGTGGTCTGGCCTCCATTTGTATTCATGCACACAGGAACACGTACAAACACCTCTCTCTCTCTCTCTCTCTCTCACACACACACACACACACACACACACACACACACACACACAGGAACTAGGCTATGGTGCAGCTCTGTTGCTGGAGTGCTTGCCTAGCATGCATATCCCCATCCCCAGCCCCACATAAACCAGACACGTGGCACACCTGTGATCTCAGCACTCAGGAGTTCTACATTAGTCTGTGTTACAAGAGACCCTGTCACAAAAATCCAATAACAAATTGCACATGTTTAATACATATAAATTGATGAATTTGAACATATTCACAGGCTTATGATCTACAGTCAACATGATACACAGCCATCACCACCAAAAATTTCCTTGAACTGTGTGTGTGTGTAAAAACAATTAGTCTACCTATTCTCTAAACAAATTTTAAATTAAGTGCATAGTATGATATTACTGAGGGAAGGCACATGTATACAGGAGATTTTTTAGGGCGGTGACATTTTAGTTGACTTTGAAAGCTCTTTTAATAATTCTGAGAATCCCAGTGGGGCCCGGTGTGGTGGTGTACACCTTTAATCCCAGTGATCAGGAGGCAGAGACAGGTGGATCTCTGAGTTCAAAACCAGCCTGGTCTGTACAGTGAGTTTCCAGAACAGTCAAGAGGTAATAGAGAGACCCGGTCCCAAAATACTACTGCTGCAATAGAAAATACAGTGGAGAAGCAATTGAGGAAGACATCTGAATTAACCTCTGACCTCTATACAAGCATGTATCACCTGGCCCTGCACACATGGGCACACACACTAACTCACCCGTACACACCCGCACAAAGTCTTAGTGAACCTGACAGGGAGCTTTCTTGCTCTTGGATGCCCTTAACTACTAGAGCTGTTTTTTTGGTTAGCTCAATTTTAACTGCCATGGTATGGAAATGTCCAGGCCAGTGTGCCCTCATCACAGGCCCCAGGCGAAGAGACATCTATTCCGAGGCAAAGTCACCTACATTCAATCTTGTACAAGTGATTGCTGCATTTAAAAACGACAGACACACACACACACCAAATCCAGAGCTTTATTTTCCCTTTCTAATATGAGTTATTGTGTCGATTCTCCTCTCACTTTATGGATTCTGATTCTCGGTTTCTTTCCTGAGGAAGTTCAAGTTTTCTACCTTAAAATTGAAAGGCAGGTGAGAGTGAATTGCCAGGTCATCGTGGTCTCATCCATACACAGACAGCCAAAGCCTAGTGTCCTGGAGAGGGTGATGCCAGCAATTTTTCTCTTATTTGGAAAAATAAAAATAAATTATTTATTAAAATAGCCTTGAAGCATTATAGTACACTTAAGGGGTAAGAGTTCATTATGTGTGTAGTAATGTGCAGTTTTTTCTGAGAGGGGTCTGGTTGTGTAGCCCAGACTGGCTTTGAGTTTGAAGACTTTCCAACTCTGTCTCCTACATGCTGCGATTACAGGTAGGGGCCACCTTGCCTGGTTTATTAAGGAAAGTGAATAGTTGTATATAATTCATATCTTTCCCTCTAATCTTTTTTCTCTTTTTCCCCTTTGTGGTGGTTTCATTAAGAATGGCTCCCATAGGCTCATATGTTTGAATGCTTAGTCATCAGGGAGTGGCACTACTTGAGAAGGATTAGGAGGTGTGGCCTGGTTGGAGTAGGTGTGACTTTGTTGGAAGAAGTGTCACTGGGGGTAGGCTAATCCCAGCACTCAGGAGGCAGAGGCAATTGGATCTCTAAATTCAAGGCTAGCCTGGTCTACAGAATGAATTCCAGGACAGCCAGGGCTCCACAGAAAAACATTGTCTCAAATCCCCCTCCCTGCCCCAAAAGCCCAAGCACACAGTCCCAGTGTTTCCCTGTTCCCGTTGCCTGCTGATCTGGATGTAGGACTCTCAGCTCCTTCCCCAGCACCATTTCTGCCTGCAAGCTGCCATACTTTCCATCATGATGACAATGGACTAAACCTCTGAAACGGAAAACAAGCTCCAATTTTAAAAGCTTTCTTTCGTAAGAGTTGCCATGGTCAACAGTGTCTCCTCAAAGCAACAGAACACTAAGACACCTTCCCTCCGATCATTTATCAGTTTATTGCAGTTCATAATCTTATTCACGGATGAAGACTAGACGGGTTCAGACGCCAAGAGCCCTGTTGCTGGGCTTGGGTTGTAGCTGAGTGGAAAAGCACCAGCCTCGCTCGCATGCCTGAGGCCCTGGGTCCTGACGTCAGCAACACACCAAGCAGCTTCCCATTTCCTCACACACACACATCTCTCCCAATTACTTGACTGAGAGTTTGCCAGTTTAAATTTAAAAGAAAAAAAAAGTCTTTTGTTAAGACTACAGTGCTTCTTGGCATAGGAAAACAATTAAGAAAAATGAATGAGAGAATCATTCTTCCTGCTTGAAGACAGAGGCTTCAGTGTGGCCAGGGGGCATCCCAGGATGCAGTTTTGAAAGAGTAGGACTTGGTTCATTGCAGCAGATGTCAGGGAGGGGATGTGAAGCAGAGCAGGTGAGTACAAGGACAGAGCAGGCTGAAGGGAGAAAGGGGTGCATGGTGACCATGACCAGAGGAGTTGAAACGGCTTGGCAAAAGGCCTTTGAGGAAACTTAAGGTGAGGCAGATAGCCAATTGACTAAAAAATTCTTTTTGTTTGTTTTTTTGAGACAGGGTTTCTCTGTGTAATAGTTCTGGCTGTCTGGAACTCCCTCTGTAGACCAGGCTAGCCTCAAACTCACAGAGATCTGTCTGGCCTTTGCCTCCCAAGTGCTGGGATTAAAGGCGTGCGCCACCACTGCCCGGCCTAAAATATTCTTCAGGGATTCCTAAATGCCAGGACCTGCTCTATACACTGGGCATACAGTGGTAAGACAGAATTTCTATAGCCAAGCAATATAACCTTGTGTATGTGGTGGAGAACAATACACAATCACATAATTTTATTAATGATTTCCTAATTACATGTATGTGTCTGTGTGGGTGTGTGCACTGGAGTGCCGGTGCCCTCAGAGGCAAGAAGAGAATGTACATCTGCAAGGTGAAATTAGAACATGCATACAATATATGTACACCTTAACTCTCTTGTTATCCCAGCTAGGTTGCTTTATTAATATTACTTCACTGTGAATTTCTTTTTAATATTTTTTTATTTGAAAATATAAGTACATCATTTGCTATGATTTTCTTAGTGGGAATTCTTTAAAGCTCTGTCCCAGTTTTGTGAAGGAAAATATGGCACTATCTTACATAATATCTAGCGATGTCGCCACTGGTGGGGTCAACTACTAAGTGACCAACATGCAGCAACAAGGGAGGGACGAGCGGGAGCTTGTGTCAGCCACTCCTGGTTGTTAGGCTCGCTTTTCATCAGAAAAAGCAGCATCCGACCCCTTGACAAGTGCACTAAGCAAACTCAACAGTATCAGTCGTGTGTGTGTGTGTGTGTGTGTGTGTGTGTGTGTTGCAAGCATGGGAGCTGGTTTTTTCAAACAATAGTGTAAAATCTAAGTGTTTCATTTCATTCACCCTTAGGTATACACACCCCTCGTTAGAAGCAGTGTGAATAGTAAAAGTCTGGGAAAGGGACAGCTAATTTTACTGAAAACGAGAAGGGGAGGAGACTCCAAAGTAATTCAAACTATAGTGGTCTGAATGAGAGTGGCCCCCATAGGCTCAGGTGTTTGAATATTTGGTTCACAGCTGGTGGTGCTGTTTGGGTGCTGGAAGTACTGTGTCGCTGTGGGCAGGCTTTGAGGTTTTAAGGTCACATACCATTCTGTCTCCCTCACTCCCTCTCTTCCTTCCCCCCATCTGTCCCTCTCCATCCCTTCCTCCCTTCCTCTCTCCCTCCCCCTCTCTCTCTCCCTCTCCTCCATAGTTCACTCTTGGCTTCCTGTTTTGGGCTCAACATGTGAGCTCTCAGCAGTTTCTGCCATCCTATCTGCTGCCTGCTGCCATGATGGACTCTAGCCCTTCGGGAACCATAACCCCAAATAAACCCTTCCTTCTATACAGTGCCTTTTGTCATAGTGTTTTCTCGCAGTTCTAGGAAAAGGAACTAATAGGTAAACTGAAGCCTAAATGATAGAGCACTTTACGCCATTGTACCCATTAGGGAACAGAGTCTCTGTTAGACATTGTGGGGACAAAGGGTTTGTTATGGGAATTAGGGGAGGATGCTGAGAAGCAAAAGTCCCAGTGGGAAAATCGGGGGACTGACGAAAGAATTATCGACTGATCCAGCAGAAGCTCTGGGCCAGCTGGACATTTCAGCTTGTGAGGAAACTCAAGACGCGCCCTGGTTGCCAAAAAAGGGTTGCTAAGGTTTGTGGGAAGCTGCTGCTTCTGGATCAGTATGGGCTCTGTAGGTCCTTCTGCTCCTCGTGGGGGACCTGGGAGTACCAGTGAGCACAAGGTCAGCAATGGAGAAGCTGAGCCAGCTGTGCAAGAAGAGACCTGACGTGCTGGAAGCCAGCGCATTCCAGTTGGTCTAGTAGGTCATCTGAAGATTATTATCACTCTTGCCCCATTCTGAATCTCACCCAACTCTGAAAAAGCAACTCTGAGGAGGACTCAGGGAGCGAGATCCCAGGAAATGCAGGTTCCAGTCCCATTAAGGTGATGGCGCAGTCCAGCCTAGCACAAGCAGAATCTACAAAAGGGCTTGAGAAGGAAATGAACTCAGTGTGCTCAAGAAACAAAAGGCTGAGGCTCATACATAAAGGAACTTGATCGGGGAGGCAGGCAGAGCCCAGCGGATCAGATATGACATCTCTGGCCCAACTGTAAATCCCAAGATTTTAAGCAAAGTATTGCATTTTTAATTATTTTATTTTTTAGGATTTATTTATTATGCATAGTGTTCTGCCTGCCTGTGTGCCTGCAGGCCAGAAGAGGGCACCAGATCTCATCAGAGATGATTGTAAATCACCCTGTGGTTGCTGGGAATTGAACTCAGGACCTCTGGAAGAGCAGCCAGTGCTCTTAACTTCTGAGTCATCTCTCCAACCATTGAGTTATTATTTTGAGAAGATCATCCTAGTGGTAGGGATGCAAGATAAACATTGGAATATAGGAAACCACAGTGGTAACCCAGGCAAGAGGCCACGATTGCCTAGGTTAGAGCTATGAAAATGTCCCTAGAGAGACCTGCTTCGGAGTCTCATTTCTCCACACACAGTTCTCTGTCCAGGAGGAATGGGGTAGCCTTTGGTGAGAGGCAGGTCTGGCAGTGCTGAGTGGGCAAGGACCTAGTACTCCCTACGCACCAAGATCTATGTGTATTCTGTCTCTCACGATGAGCCTGCATGAGGAAATGAATGTAGAAAGAGGTTACATGCTTGAGCCAAAGCCATAAAGCCCAGCAGTGTGTTCAGTAGTTCCTAATCTTCAAAGCTAAAAATCTTTGCTCTTCCCACAGCATCTGAAGGCCCTTGGTGGGGGGGGATTCATATCTACCACTGGTGGCTGACACCTGCCCAAACACCACACCAGTCTGGCTTCCCAGTACCTCAGTTATACAGCGTGATGTTTTCTGTCTACCTTCAGCCTTCCTAGAGTTCCCACACTGCACAGCTCTAGTCTGAGTATCGTAACTATGGTGACTTTCCGTCACTAGGATAACTATGCGATCCAATCAACGTAAAAGGAGGAAAGGTTAGCCGTGTAGCATAGTGCATGCCTTTAACCCCAGCAATTGGGAAGCAGAGGCAGGTGGATCTGAGTTCAAGGCCACAAGAGCTAGTTCCAGTACAGGATCCAAAGCTACAGAGAAACCCTGTCTTGAAAAACAAAACAAAACAAAACAAAACAAAAAAACAAACAAAACAAAAAAAAAGTAGGAGAAGTTATATTTTGGCCCATGGTTTCAGTCTGTGGTTCCTTTGTCCAGCTGCTTTGAGCTCACATGGCGCAGTGTATCACGGAAGGCTTCATGACAGAGAAGGACTGTTGACCACATGGTATTCAGGGAGACAAAGAGAACTAGGGCATGGTTGGAAGGGTTAGGATTTCAGCATCCTCTTCAAGTGAATGTCCTTAATTTCCTCCCAGTGCCCCCATCTCTTCAAGGTTTTATCTCCTCCAAAGAGGTAACCACAGGCTGGTAATTAAGCCCGAGAAATATACAGAGAAAGAGATTACAGAAAGCACAGCTCCCAGTACGGTGGCATTGACAAAGCCTCCAGTGCAGTTACGGTGACAGCACAGTCCAGAGTAACAGGGATCCTGCCCAGGCCCTGAAAAGAGAAGGAGAGTGCGCCCCAGAGATGCGGAGAGAGGCTCACCGCATGAAGGAGCATGGCCAGAGAGGCCTTTGGAGGATAATTTTCTAACCCCTAGCTCCCGAGACTCACATAATTGATCTGGCGTTTGGTTCTCTACCATCCCTACTTGAGGCTTTATGTTACTTTAACATACGTGATTTTAGGGAAGAAAAAAGAGACATTTGGCTTGCTGGGCTTATAGCTCACTAGAATAGCGTTACTCTTGATAACTAGAGAATAAATTAAATGCCACATAATTCTTTGTATTTTTATTCAAGAGTATGGACCTTTTGCTTGCATGTATGTCTGTGCGCTCTGTGCATATTTGGCACTGGAGGAGGCCAGATGAGGAAATCAAATCCCCCCAGAACTGAGTTACGTTGCAGGATATTTGATCACACTGTGAAACTCTGAGATTGTGTTCATAAAATTAACCTTGGGTCAGGGTGCAAGGCCAGCAGCTAGTTGACAGGAATTAACCATAGAGAGTTCAGGGGACCTAGGAAGACGGATAGAGAGACACACAGGAAGAGGAGTAGGGAGTGACTTAGAGATTCAGTCTTTTTTGGTTTGGAACAAGTGGAGAGATGCTTCTCTCGCTAGGTCTCCAGCCGAAAAGGAAGGTCGGCTGGTTGCTTCTCGGCTTCTGGTGTAGCAGGTTTTCACTCCGAGTCTTTAGTGGTAATTAGGATGATAGAGACTTAGTTAAAAATATGCATTTGTTGGTCACAGCCAAGCTGGTGCTGGAGGAAATTAAGGACATGGTTGCTGAATGCAGTGTCTTAGGGCACAGGCAGTAGTTAAAATAGCAGTAGATTCAGATATGGCCAGTAAGCCAACAGAAAATCAAGACAGTTGTAAGCTGCCATGAGGATGCTGGGAATTGAATTCTGAAAGAGCAGCCAGTACTCCTAACCCCCAGCCATCTCTCCAGCCCCTGCATGCCTTCGTTGTTGTTTTTTTTCTAGGCAGGGTTTCTCTGTAGCCTTGGTTGTCCTAAAGCTTGCTCTGTAGACCAGACTGGCCTCAGAAATCTGCCTGCTTCTGCCTCCCAGGTGTTGGGATTAAAGGCGAATACCACCACCATCACAGCCCAGCCCTATTTGACTCTTATAAGTCTACGTTATTGTAAGGTAGGGTGTTGGCTTGTTATATGTCAACTTGACACAGGCTAGGGTCATCTGAAGGCGGGAACCTCCATTGAGAAAATGACTTTATAAGACTGGGCTATAGGCAAGCCTGTAGGGTATTTTCTTGGTGATTCATGTAGGAAAGCCCAGGTCATTGTGGGTGATGCCATCACAGGGGTGGTGGTCTTGGGGGCCATAGGAAAGAAAACTTAGCAAGCCATGATTGTGTTCAGTGATGTATGTTGTAGTAGGAGCATCTGTTGTAGGAGAGAGTGGGCTGCTTGTTGTCCCAGCCGCCTGGCTAGCTTACACCCAAAATAACTACACAGAAATTGTATTAATTAAATTACTGCCTGGCCCATTATCTCTAGCCTATTATTGGCTAACTCTCACATCTAACCCATTTCTACCAATCTGTGTAACACCATGAGGTCGTGGTTTACTGGGAAAGATTATAACAGCGTCAGTCTCAGGCAGGAGTTTCATGGCGTCTGCCACACTGCCTTCTTCCCAGCATCCAGTTCGGTCTACTCCACCTATCTAAGTTCTGCCCTATCAAAAGGCCAAGGCAGTTTCTTTATTCAACCAATGAAAGCAACACATAGTCAGAAGGACTTCCTACACCAGTATGTGAAACTGAAGTTTATGTGAAATGAACCCTTTCCTTCCCAAGTTGCTTTTGGTCATGGTGGTTCTGTATTATTCCCCACAGAAGTTTTGTTTTCTTGTGCCTAAGAAACCCCTTAAAGTGCTGTCGTGTCTGTATCTCAATTGACATCACTAGCATGAGATGAAAGCCAAAAAGCAAATGGATAAAAGATGTATGAGAATTATTCTAAAGCACATAGCAGCAAAAGGGCAGATACAGACATTAAAAAAAAAGGTTTATTTTGGTATTAGTGACTTTTGATTGATATCACTGTCCTTTCACAAAATAGCTTCAAAGCATAAATGCCAATATTGTTTTGGATTAAAAATTAGAGTATATATACGAAGCCATGCTGTATATGAAGCATATGCTATATATCCATTATGGTTACTGAGTGAAAACACTAGTTGTTATGTATACTACCCACCTGTCACATGCAAGGGCCACAGGCTAACTAGTTAAAAAACATTTTTAGATTTTTTTCCCCAGAATACTCCAAATTACTTGGAGGGAGCTGAACAACTTCATGATTATGTAATGGGGTTTGGCTGGGAACAACACTCAAAACCACCTGTAGCATGAGGAATGACAATATTTGGGGAAGTACACTAGTTGGGGCTGAATTTCCAGCCGGAGACATTCTCTTCTGCTTAGCTCACTGGACCTGGACCTCCTCTCTAAGGCCGGGTTTCCAACCTGCACCCCCGTCCCTGCCCCCACAGAGGCTAACTCAGCCCCAGCCATGCCTCTGCCAACAGAATTTACTATTTCCTGTAGCTCTTGCTTCTTTTAAAAATATTTCTGCGAAGATTTCATTTTGATTTTATATTATGTCTGCGTGTCATGTCTGCGTGTGGGCTTGTGCACATGTCTGTGCAATGCTTGCAAAGGCCAGAAGAGAGACTTGGATCTCCTGGAGCTGAAGTTGCAGGTGGTTGTGAGTCCCCCAGTGTGGTTGCTGGGAATGGAACTCTGGTCCTCTATAAGGGCAGACCACCTCTCCAGCCCACTCCTTTTCTGATGCAGCAATCGATCTGATAATACTCTGGGAATTCTGAAATGAGGGAAAGTGATAATGAAGCTCATACTCACTTAAGATGAGCTTATTAAAGGAGCTGACAGCTGTTTTGTTGACTAGTCGAAGCTAAAACCAATCAGCAATGATTTCAGAGAAATTTTCCACTGGGGAAAGGTCTGGCACTTGCCGATCAGTAAAGCCTCTCTTTGTTGTGAACTTTTGTGCTTCGGGATGTCCTGTATGTTTCGTGAACAGTCTAGAATAGCCACAAATGTCTTAAACATGTGATTCCTAGTGAACAGTCTGGGATATCCACAAATGTCTTAAACATGTGATTCCTATTTGTTAAAGACATTAGCATCCTGTCACATGGTAAGGCTATGCTTTTACCCAGCCTTCTGTACTAAAGATGCCCTAGGATAATAAGAAATCTAGGCAGAGAAAGAGGAAGAAAGGAAAGAAAGAACGAAAAGGAGGTATAGCAGCATACACCTTTAATCCCAGCGTTTAGAAGGCAGACCTATGTGAGTTTAAAGCCAGCGTAGTCTACATAGTGAGTTCTAGGATAAACAGATGAGAAACTGTCTAACAACAACAACAAAACAAAAACAAAAACAAAAAAACAAAAAACAAGCAAGGAGAACAAGGGTTAGTTGTGCAATGTGGAGTAGCCTGGATTGGCCAATGCCTGGTGTCTAATGGCCTTTCTACCTCTAACACACACAGTTAGCAAATCATTCAAAACCAAGTTTAGGCACCATGGAAGTTTTAGGAGAATAACCCGTGGCCCCTGCCCTCAAAAGACAATCACATTGGAAAAAGAAAACAAACACACAAAAAGTAATTAGATAACAATGAAGTTTACTCAAGAGACACTGAGCAGCAAGTGAAATAAAACTTGAGAATTTGAGTAGCCAGAAAAATCCTTTTTTTAACTGCTTAAGTTTTTGCACTGATAGTGATCAACTCCAGGGCCTTGTCTGTGCAAGGCAAGTGCTCTACCACTAGGCTACCCCACAGCCATCTAAGAGGGTTTTAAGAAGCAAAACTTGAAATGAGTCTTGAAGATGGGATCAAGTCAATGAAGAAATCACATGGTCTCAAAAGGTACATGGAAGGCTCTGAAAGCCAAGTCTGATGATCTCTACTGTGGAACCCAAAAACCATTAGCACGAATCTCTGAGACATTCTGCGTGCCAGGCCTGTAGGCTGACCCAAGTGCAGCTGCTGATGGCCAGATTAGCGAGGTCTTGCTCACCAGCAGACAGACAGATTTAGGCTTGGTGATGACCTCAGAATCCTCCGGATGCTGCAGTCTAGAAGCCCAGAGACAGCTGTTGGGCATGGGATAAGCATGCATGGATGCTTGCCTAGATTTGATATTATCAAGACTGTGCTCAAGGGCTTGACGAAATTTTGTTGGCTGCATGTAACAAAGACAGTTTTTGCCTCTAGCAATCTTTACTATTTGGATTTTACAATTAACTTTCTAGCGTTAGTTCTACTTTCAAAATCATGCTTTGTATTTTCTAGCCAAGTTAAAGAGCTAATGTATTAAAGCCCGCTCCCCACTGAAGGCATTTTGTAGTATGATCTAAAAGCAATTTACGCACAGAGCGCTTGCTGGGAAAGAGGTCTCTCACAGAGCCTTTGAGCGAGGACCTTGGGGTTTTTTAGCTTTTCCGGTTTTCTTGTTCCTTTGAGGTTTTTTCCCCCTCTTTTGCTTTTTCTTTTGGCTGATCTGCAAAAAGTGAGAAAAAAAAGGCAACGCTTTCAAATGTTGTAATTTTCTCTCCTGATGGTCAAACTCCTCCCAACCACCATTGTTCCTTATCCTCAGCACCACCTTAAGTCGCTGCTCGAGACCTGTTTTTTTACCATATCAAAGAAGCAAATACAGCTCTTTCTTTGCTCATGTTTGTCTGTTTTCTTGGCACCTTGCTGTCTTTATCTCATCCTCCTTCATCATCCACCTGTGCCAAACACACCTCTGGGAGCTGGCACGCCTATGAGTCAGTGATTCTCAAACTGTGGGTTGAGACCCCTCTGGGGGTTGCATATCAGATATTCTGCTTATCAAGAAATTATGAGGTAGCAACGAAATAATTTTATGGTTGGGAGTCACCGCAACACGAGGAACTGTATTAAAGGGCTGCAGGATTAGGACGGTTGAGAACCACTGACTGGATGAGGCTAGGGGAGAGTGTTGGCTAAGGCTTATCAGTTGGTCGGTGGCAGACCCAAGAGTCATGCATACTCCATGGCTCCTCTCAGCTCCTTAATGCCTCACACAGGGTTCTTCCCGCTTTGTCCTGGCTTCTTTCCCATCTCAGTCCCTTTGTTCTCTAGACTTAAATTCCAGCTACCTTACTTCAGACTCACCGAATGAACGAATGAATGCAGCCAGTTTCCTCATGAAGCCACTAACGCCCACACTGTACTTAATTAACTTCCTGGTAAACACCTTCTCTGTCAAGATCCAAAACTGAGGTCACTTGACACAAAGTCGTCTACCTTAATACTTTCCATTCTGCCTCCTGGCCAAGCCAATTATCCTTTCCTTCGTAAGTTTCAAGATTCTTGTGTCTACACAATTCTATACATTTCCCAGTAAGTCTAATAATTTTTATATATTGTTAATGATGAGTTGCTAGCGAAGGATGGGGTTGTAGCTTGTTATTTTTGAATCTTTAGTATATTCCTATTTGATACAATTCAAATAGATGGAAAATGTGTCCTTAATGGCTATGTCCTATCCTTTGTCTTCCAGAGTGGCTCTGAAAGAGAGAAACCTTTTCTTCCCGTCACCAACCTGTTTCTCCCAATCTTCCATCAGTTTCTTCACATTTGCTGAATCTGGGTTCAGACAGGTTTGAATTCCACTCTTCAGGGTCGCACTGCCGAAGAAACACCAGTGAGCTTTCTCCCCAAATAATTTAACAATTCTTAGTAGAAATAGTGGGGGGGGGGGAATGTGGATTTTACTGAGTTTTCCAAAGAAACCACTTAAAATACAGTAAGATGTTTTCCTAAGATTATCAGGTGGACTTCAGAAATTGTAGCAGACCTTTCAGGAGAAATTTTATTTTTTAATATTAATTTTTCTAGACAACTTGAGATAAGAATAGGTTTTCCATATAGACTCCCTTGATTTAGGTGTCAAAGGTCTTACATATACATAGCTTTCACATCACAATTCGAATTTCCAAGAGGCTGGGAATGGTGGAGTGTGCCTGGAATCCCAGCACTCGGGTAGCTGACGTAAGAGGATCACGAGGATGAGGCCATCCTTGGCTACATGAGAAGACTGTCTCGAAAAAAAATTCTAATCTCTAGAAAAGTATTATTAGAAGAATTAAAGACACTGCAATAGTGTAACAATAGAGAAATTTTTGATGTAACCTACATTCCTAGCAATGGGAATTGGCTATACAAATTATGGCATATTGATATGATGTAAAACAATTTAGCCATTAAAAGTCATTATTAGGGTCAGTGAGTTGGCTCAGCTGATAAGCATACTTGCCTCCGAGGCCTAGAGAACTGAGTTCAACACCCGGAACCCTATAAAAGGAAACAGGAAAAAACTGACTCTACTAAGTTGTCCCAACCTCCACATGCATGTACATTTGAACACACAGATTAATGAATTAAAATTTATTTTACGTGTGTTTCTGTGTCCATATGTGTACTTGTACGCAGGTGCCCACTGCATCCAGAAGGTGGTGTAGGATCTCCTGGGGATGGAGTTACAGATGCTTGGGACTTGCCTAATGTGGGTGACATAAACCGAACTCAGGTCCTCTGCAAGAGCAACAAGTGCAGCAAGGTGGTGGTGACGCACGCCTTTAACCCTAGCAGGGAGGCAGAGGCAGGCAGATCCCTGAGTTTGAGGTCTGTCTGGTCTACAGAGTGAGTTCCAGGACAGCCAGGTCTACACCGAGAAACTCTGTCTCAAAAAACCAAACAAGCAAACAAAAAACAAGGAGCAACAAGTGTGATTAACCTCAGCCTTCTCTCCAGTGACCCCTCAAACATTTTAAAAGTTATTCTTAGAACTCAGGAGTAGTATCCAGTGAAGAGTATATGCAAAGACCATGCAAAGTCCTGGGTTCAATCCCTAGGCCCCCACCCCCAAAATAACCTGACAAGTATGGCATTATTAGAGAAAATTAATTGATGTGAGAAACTGTCCATTATTGTTGTGCTAAGGAAAAAAGCAAATTACAACTGGGAATTTCTCCTTATCCACAGGGAAGACGTCCAGGTTTCTACAATCTCAGGTGGAGCCTATGTAATTAAGATAAAGTCTAATGGGTAAATTAAAAGTAAGATAGTAACAACAATAAATAATATCAAAATAAAATAACTACAACGATGTACCATAATGAAATTACTGAAAACTTATAAACCATTTGTTTCTAGAACATTCTGTTCAATATTGTGGCACATCGCTGACTTCAGGAAACTGAAACTTAGGAACTTAACAGATAAGAGGGAACCACTGGGTATAGTGTATAACTTGATTGACTTTACTTTTATATGCATGTATCTATGTATGTATTACATAGGAATAGGAACACACATATGAAAGACATGAAGGTGCCTTGAAAGACGACATGCTGAGGTTGGGAGAGCAGAACTGTGATTATTATCTTTTTTTTTTCAGTAATCTGCCTTAAACATTTAAGCATCTAAAACCCAGTTTTAAAAAAAAACCAGTATATCCTTTGATCTTTTAAAAATTGTGTTTTTATTAATTCATGGAGAATTCCACTCAGTGTAGTTTGGTATTTGTAAGAGCTAATTGTTGACATTATTCAAACATATGTTTTTCTGAATTAGAATTCTAAATAGCCTTGAAAAGGTCAGCTGGTCTTGGAAACACCTGGTTATTTAAATGGTATGTCATCTTTCATTTTCAGTTTCATCAGAAATTTCTTATTTTGGGGGAGAAAAAAATGAGCAGACAGATTTATAGAGGAGCCAACTGCCTGTGTGAACAAGTTGTCTAAGGGTGAGACTCCCACGAAGTTCGATGTGGGATGCGTGTGTTGGAAGTTTTACTTACATGATTTCAGTTTTGTTGCACTGAGGGCTTGGGGCAAATTGTTTGAGATCTCTTAAGGACCTGTAGGAGGGGATCGTGCCTTGGCTGGTCCTGATGCAGGAGCAACGCTGATTCCTTATGACTAGGGTTCCTATAGGAAAGAAAACACACATGCTTAGGTCAAGGTCTCACTGGGCATGGTTGATGAGAATGATGCATTTGACTTAGTCATTATTGCTGTCCCTGAGTGTGTGACAGAGTTTCCAGACAGGCATTATTTCCATTCTGTAAATGAGGAAGCCAGGGTTAAGGACACAGTCATTTAGCAAAAGGGAACAGAGGAAGAATTTCAGTGTAGTTCACTCTGAGTCCACTACCTTACTCTACAACCTTAGAAGAACAGAAAGCTTCCCCAGTACTTAGTTAAATCCCCACTGAAGCTAGGCACACACATACACTCTGTCTGTACTGTGAGGATGCATTTATTACCTGACCTCAGGGCACAGAGTTGATGTAGATATGGACAAAAAACTCTACTTGCAATAACCAATTATCACTTCAATCCTTATCCTTTCTGATCCCACTGCTCTGAAAAGTCTTTTTAAATATTCTCTTTGTTCCTTAAACCTTCCATAGACTCAGCATCTATTTGCATAGGTTTTACTATCCTACATTAACTCCAAAACTTCTACTTTTAAAGATGCAGAAAACACATTCTAGAAAGGATATTTGTCCAACATAAACTAAGTCCTGAGTAAAAAAGGCCAGAGGCATCCTCTCTGGTTTCTGAATTCTCAGTTGGTTATCCGCAGACTTTTATCAGTGCACAGGATCAGATGAGGCTGTTGCCGGAGACAATTTAGAAAATGATCTCCTGGCTCACCACCAGTTGTCAGTGCTACAGATGTCATATCTCGCATGATAAATGTCAGACTCACGTGAAATGGAAACAAAATACCCAGAAATTCCTTTACATCTGAAAATGGGGTTTCTCATTATTTGAATATGGTTTGGACCCTCGTTGGAAACTCACAGTACCTACACCAAGAAGGCATGTTTGGCTTGGCAGGTGCAAATTATGACCTTTGGATAATTGGTCACAGCATTCAAATGCTTTGATGAGTGAGCAATATTAACTTTTTATTGCATGCAAAACATTCAACTTTATCTCCTGAACCAAGAAGTCTTTTTATAGCAATGCATATATCAGAATTTACTAACTTGATACAATGTAAAACTCCTCACCTTGAACCCCACACTGGTCCAGGAAGATGACACCCATGAGAAATAGAGCAATTGACCTCATGGCAGAGCAGAGTTCTATGGAGTTGCTGTGTTGGATTCAAGTCGGAGAATGTCTTTGGAGAACGTGTTCTTGGGAATCATATTTATTTAGGAAATCCCTTTCCCTTCTCGTCTCTGATTGGCTGGTCTCCTCAGCTGACCTAGAACTAACTTAACCACAAACTCGATTGTCCTGGGGAAACCCCTACTCTCAGATCCCAGGGAATTTCTGCATGTTTACTTCCACTTCACATAAATGGGTAGGTTTATAGAAAGGGATGGGAAACCGCTAGTGCCTGCTTTTAGCACAGCCAAAGTTGCTACCTGGATGCAGAATTGATTATACGATGAATATATTAATTAATGCCATACGATGAAGGCTGGAGGTGTGCTTCCTACATGAGAGACATTGACATTCAGGGAAGTGACTCTTTTATATCTGTATTGTACATAGATCTGTGCACTATGTAGCTACACTAATCTTTTCTCATATTTTCCACACAACTTAAAGCATCTTAATTTGTTGAGGGACTAGATTGTTTTCTGATTGTGGCAAATTCATTTTGTCTCGTTGTTGCTACAGTTTACCGTGTTTTAATTGTTAGATGAGTTGCATACGCCACAGCTGTTCCATTCCTTGCTAACTTTTCCAAATATTTCCCCAAATGCCTGTAACACTGATAGCGTGACTATGACATGAGAACATGCAATAATGAGTATTTCCCAGGGGGTTCAAAGGGGCTACATATATTAAACAGCAAATGATTTTAAAAATAAAGTAGCTATCAAAACATCCTGGCTGTTCAAAATTCTTGTAGCTGTTGAAACTTCAACCAGAGTTAGTGTGATGATGAGAGACATAGCATCAAGTGTCCTCAGAGAATATTATTTTCTGGGACAAGATGAGAGCTGGAGGAAAGGAAAAAAAAAAACCCAGGACAAAGGAACAAAGCCAAAAATTACCCTTACAAAACAGGAACAAATAAAATCAAAAGTGCATAAACTGTCAGTGCTATATATAGTCCTTTGACACTTCCTGTCCAGATTAGGGTGCCATTAGAATCTAATAAAAGCACTGCAAAATCTGACCAAACACTGGATAAGACTGGCAACAGGTGTCAGCATCTTCTCTACCTCACACAATAGTTAAGATAGGACTGGCAAAAAGTATTAGAAATTTTTGCCTTTACTTCACATGATCATTGAATACACTTGTTAATAGGTTAATAGCTAAGAGATGCTACTGTTCTGTAGTTGAACATACACATCTAGACTTTCAATTTATCTCCCCATAGAGACGGCTGGACCAGGTTTCAGTGAACTAGCGCTTGCAGCTTCCTTTTCAACTCAACCTAGAAGAACGCCATTGGATAAAATGAACAACAGAATGCAAATTACCTTTCCTCTTCTCTCTAGAAGAACACCATTGGATAAAATGAACAATAGCATGCAAATTACCTTTCCTCTTCTCTCTAGAAGAACGCCATTGGATAAAATGAACAATAGCATGCAAATTACCTTTCCTCTTCTCTCTAGAAGAACGCCATTGGATAAAATGAACAATAGCATGCAAATTACCTTTCCTCTTCTCTCTAGAAGAACGCCATTGGATAAAATGAACA
>PVIU01018076.1:0-40022 GCA_004026605.1 Ondatra zibethicus
TTTTCATCTGGGGCATTGTTAATTTTCTTTTCTCTTTTGCAGGGCTGGAACTGAACGTAGGGCCTTACACACATGAGGTGGGCGCTGTCTCCCTCAGCTATGCTCTTGGCCCTTAAGTTTTCCAGATAGGGTTACACTCTGTGGCCCCACCACCCTCAGGTTCCTGCCTCAGGATCACCAGGGCTTGGATTGTGGACATGGCCACCACACCCAGGTGTGGTTGTAGACTTTGTTTTGGGGAAATGTGCCTTGTAAGATTCCAGAGCATTCCACTTGGGGCAAACCTTTGCTTTACAGGCACTGTGGTCTCCTGTGTGTCTTCTGTCTTTAGCTTTGGGTGTCTGTGAATAATGAATGATGTGCCTCCTAGAAATTTCCTAGTTAAAGTCAGGCCAGAATTCCTCCTTTAGGGAATGCTTTTGTGAGCCTTTGAATAAAGTTGAAAGTTTCCTAATCCCTTGGGTGGGTGGGGGATGGAGTGGATGGGTAGGTTGGAGTTGGGGTAGGGATGTTGGAGTGCTGGATGGAAATAGCCCACAAACTCTTTTTGACTAAGATTCCACTTAGCTGGAACCTGTTAAAGTGTTGGAACTATTTCATATTCCCAGGTTGAAGGTGGAACTTTGTTTTTTTGTTTTTATTTTTTTTCTTGGCAAAATGATTAAATTCAAAAGCCAGACCTCCAGGAGACTATTTCAACAGCTACAGCCTAGGAGGGCTTGTCACAATAATCTATTGGGCTCTGAAGAGAATTTGCTGCTTAGAAGCAATTGGTTGGGTTTTTTCCCCCTTAAGTTGAAAAGAGCAAAGATGATCTTCAAGAAATTTCAGGAATCTCTTCTTTCAAAATCACCATTAAAATTTTGTTTTTATTTTTATCACCAGGGTCTCATGTACCCCAGGCCACCCTTGAGCTTTCGATCTCATGATGGCCTTGAATTTCTGATCCTCCCAAGAGTTAGGGGAACAGACTGTGCTTTTCTGCAATGCTGGGGTGGAACGCAGGGCCTCTGCAAGTTAGCCAGGCACTCTACCTGAGCCACATTCCCTATCCCGTTCCTCTGTAAACAACAGCGAAGCTGGAGCACTGGGACTTTGACCTCAGCAAACAGCATTCATCTGGGATTAGGCTCAGGAATGACCAGCGAGCTCATAGAGTTAGTCCAGAGAGAGGGAATGCCAAACTAATTGCCGGAGCTGCCTTCTAAACCAGAAAGTCCTCCAAATGAAAGATGCAAGCCAGACCAGGCCACAGAAGCACAAGCATAAGTCCCGCGGATCCTTAAATCTAAATTTAAACCTCCAGGAATGCAATCCGGGTTTCTGAGCTTTGAGGAGGATTTGCTTTGGCTGGGGAGGCTGTGCTGGTTTTAAGTCAACTTGACACTAGCAAGAGTCATTTTGAAAGAGGAACCTCAATTGAAAAAACTGCTCCCACCAGAACGCCTTGTGGGCAAGACTGTGGTGTGCTTTTTCTGATTGATGATTGATGTGGGAGGGCCCAGAACACTGTGTACAGTGCCACCCCTAGACAGGTGGTCCAGGGTGCTATAAGAAAGCAGGCTGATCAGGCCTCGAGGAGCCAGTAAGCAGCACGCCTCCATGGACCCTGTATCAGGTCCAGCCTCTGGGTTCCTGCCTTGAGCTCCTGACCTGACTTGTCTGGCTAATGAACTGCAGGTTGTAAAATGAAATGAACCCTTTCCTTTCCAAGTTTATTTTGGTCACAGTGTTTATCACAGCATCAGAAACCTTAACAAAGACAATGAGACAGTGAGGAGGTTTAATAGCTGGGAGCTACTTTGGATAATGGGCCTCGATCACTATGCTGGGTTTGACTCAGGGTACTGTGGAAAACTGGTGAAATGTCATCTCTAGGTTTGTATCCATACTCTATGACGCTCTCAACTTCATTAATATTCAAAGATATTCATTTGTGTGTGTGTGTGTGTGTGCGCGCGCGCGCGTGTGTGTACATGCTCACACACATGCCATAGCATACATATGGAGGTAAGGGGACATTTGTAAGAACCAGTTCTCTCCTTCTGCTACAGGAGTCCTGGGGCTAGAACTCAGAGCATCAGTCCTGGTGGCACACATACTGAGCCATTTTGCCATCCCAATACTTGCTATCAAATATAAACATCACAGAAGCTAATCGTTAAGACACAGATTCCACTGGGCAGTGAGGGCGAACACTGTAGTAGGAGGAGCAATTGTGTCTCACTACCACAGAACCGCCAATTTGTAGTAAGAGGCACAGCCATGTTCCCAGTGCCCGGCTAGCTCAACCCCCGAAATAATTACACAGAAACTGTATTCATTTAAAACACTGCCTGGCCCATTAGTTTTAACCTCTTTTTGGCTAACTCTTACATATTCGTTTAACCCATTTCTAATAATCTGTATGTCACCACGAGGTCACGAGGTCATGGCTTACTGGGAAAGATTCCTAAACAGCGTCTGTCTCAGACAGGAGAAACATGGCGTTTGCCATACTTCCCTTCTTCCCAGCATTCCGTTCTGTCTACTACGCCCACCTAAGGGCTGCCCTATCAAAAGGCCAAGGCAGTCTCTTTATTCAACCAATAAAAGCAACACAGAAACAAAAAAACCTCCTATACCAGAACACTTAATCCCATACTCGGGAGGCAGAGGCAGGTGGATCTCTTGAGTTCAAGGCCACCCTTGCCTATAGAATGAGTTCCAGGATAGTCAGGACTACACAGAGAAACCCTGTCTCAAAAAATACCAATCCCCCTCCCTCCAAAAAAGCATAAAGTCCTCTTCTGTCACCCTAAGAGTCTTACCTGCACTGAGTTGGATGTTTATCCTCTTCTCCATGCATGGACAGCCACTCACTCTCTTCTGTGTCAGACAGTCTATTGAGCTGTCTAATTATTACCTATTTATTCAGTGCCCTGCTTAACTGTCTAAAATGCCACACACACCTGCCAGGAGCGGAAAAGGCACAGATGCCTGACAATGACCACGATGAATGCTGAGTTGGAAAGTTGGGCTCTCTCGGTGCACGTAACATTGAACTTGACTCAAACCACCTGAAGCACCTCTAAGAGGCGATGGTCTGCTCTATGCAGACCCAATCCAGCATGACTCAAGGGCTTGGTGGCACCTTTAGGTCTGGTGTGTTGCCTCTCTCCCCTTCTCTCTCCCTCTTTTGGCTTCCCTCTCCCCTTCAGGAATGAGCAAGCCGACTCCCAGCAACCATGTCCAGAGCCCTCCAAGTTCATATGGAACCATGAGGACCCCCAGCACAGGTTTTTCTCTGCTTCAGGGGCGCTGGCTCCCCTCTCTGAAAGCACTGGCCTCTTGGTCCTTGTTACTTGTTGTTGCATAGCTGTTTCCTCAGAACTGAAGCATTCCCTCCTGAGGGGGAGAAAAAAAGGCAATAAATAAATAAATAAAGGAAAGAGCTAATGAGACTCTCCAGGCTCAGGAGGCCGAGAAAGCTACAAGACTCACACTGCCTCTCCCCAGGGTAGAAGCAGAAAATTGCTGTAGGGAAGGGAGCGTCTGGGGGAGCTGTTATAAGCCGAACAGGAAGCTGCAGAAGGCAGCTTTCACATGTGACTCTAAGATAGCTGCATTGCCTAATCTGGGGCGAACTTTGGGGTGATACAGATACCCACAAGTCACCCTGTGGTATCATAAGTAACCCAATAAACTCCCCACTTCATTAAGGTAGACCTGGCTGAAATGTATTTGGTCTATTGTGGAGCCCTCTCTGGGAGACGTTTGCTCATGTCTACCCAACTGGAGTCACACAACAACCAGATTTCCCACGGCCCTGTCTTCATCATCGTGGTCATCATCATCCTTCTCCTTCTTCCCCACCCCTTTGTGTGTGCTGCGTGCATGTGTTATCGTGCGTGTGTGCCCATGTACCATCAATAGACATCGGGTGTCCTATTCTGTGACTCCACACCTTAGTTTTTGAGACAGGGTCTCTCCCTGAGCTTGAAGCTTACTAACGGGCTAGGCTGAATGGCCAGTGAGCTCTGGGGATCTGATTTTCTCTGCCCTTCTCCCACTAGTGTTGAGGTTACAGTGATGTGCTGCATGGGCCCCTAAGCTTTGAAACTCAGACCCTATACTTGTAGAACAGTTTCTTTACTGATCAAGCCATCTTCTCAGCCCCACTTTGCTTTATCTTTTTTAAAAGAAGATGTATTTATTATTTTTACTTATGTTTCTATGTGTGCCTGCATAAATCTATATATATATACAGATGCCTGTGGTGGGCAATGGCCGTTGGATCTCCTGGAATTGGAGTTACAGGCAGTTGTGAGCTAGCTGATATGGCTGCTGGAAACTGAACCCAGGTTTTCTACAAAAGCAGTAAGTGCTTTTAACTTCCGAACCATTCCTCCAGTCCTAATTTCATTACTGTTTCTAAGCGACCTGTTGTACCGGGCAGTGGTGGCACATGCCTTTAATCCCAACACTTGGAAGCAGAGGCAGGTAGACTCCTGAGTTTGAGGTCAGCCTGGTCTACAGAACAAGTTCCAAGACAGCCAAGGCTACACAGAGAAACCCTATCTTGAAAAAACTAAACAAATACCTGTTACAAGTTGAAAATGTGCTAAGCCCTGTCTGTCTGGATCTGACGGAAATGAGCTTCCCAATGATCAACATTTCCTTCTTTGTTGAAAGTGGATGAGATTCCATTGTACGTTCTAAATTGGAATATAAAGTTTCCCCAGTGGAGCCGGGTGGTGGTGGTGCATGCCTTTAATCCCAGTGCTCAGGAAGCAGAGGCAGGTGGATCTCTATGATTTCAAGTCCAGCCTGATCTCAAGAGCTAGCTACAGATGGCCCCAAAACTACAAAGAAACCCTGTCTCAAAACAAAACAAAATGCTCACATACTGGTGGCATGACTGTCCCTGGTTCAACAGGGTCGAGGTGGGGAGACCTTTGAGAAGGTCATTTTGATCCCTCCTTCAGATCCCAACTTTTCTCAACAAATATTTATTTAAATATTAAAGAGTCACACTAGCCAGAGAAATACTATACACTAATTGCCCATGCTTGAGTCACATGACTCCTTCAAAATATTTCAAAATATCCGGAATGAGACGAGGGGTGGTACCCTGGAGAATCATTAGGGTATCATTAATCAGGGTATCATTAACTGAACAGTAATTACGGAAGTGGATGTTGAGGGATAGACCACACCGTGTCCACCATGTTACCTGGGCTTGATACGGGCTCCCCAAGCTCCAGGTGAAGGTTGCAGGGCTTGCCACCTGCCAGCTCAGCAAGATGCTTCTCTTCTATGCTTTGACTTCCTCCATGAGTAAAACAAGAAACAGCCCCAGCTCTTCATGTCACGATTGGAAATCATGTACATTAAGTGGCAACAGCCAGTAGCTACTTGAGACCTAGCCACTTCTTTCTGTGGCTCTATTTATCCCTGCTTCGTTCTTGGTATTTAAAAAAAAAACTATGGTGAAGGATGTTTTGAAGGCCCTTCAAAGGCTACTCAGATACAAAGGAATTAAGTTAGTGCCTGCTCCGTTTTAAATTGGCAATTAATTTTTATTCATTTTATTTTTTGTGAGACAGGGTTTCATGCAGTGCAGGCTAAACTAGCCTCAAATTCACTATGCATTTGAATTGATCCTGCTGCTTCTACCATCTAAATGCTGGGATTACAGGCCTGTGCCACAATTTGCAGCACTCTCACCTCCCCCATTTATTTTCCTTCCTTCCTTTCTTCCTTCCTTCCTTCTTTTCTTCCTTCCTTCCTTCCTTCCTTCCTTCTTTTCTTCCTTCCTTCCTTTCTTCCTTCCTTCCTTTCCTCCTTCCTTTTTTTGAGACAGGAGTCACTAAACAGATCATGCTGGCCTCAACATTGTTTCCATCCTCCTGCATCTGCCTCCTGAGTGCTAGATTAACAGACATATGCCATCACATCCAGCTTTCAATTTTTAAAAAGTTATCAGAATATTGGGCCCAGTATTTATCGGCCCTAGTGTATAGTCTTTCTGACCCTGCCAGCAAACAATAATTTGAAGGTAGTCTATGATCACAATGATTTTTTTTTCCAAATAGCTAACAGCCAGCCCAGCTGAACACTGACCAATCAGAATGATCTATTAAGTCAGGGAGAAGGGGCTGGAGAGATGGCTCAATGGTTGAGAGCACTGATTGCTCTTCCAGAGGACCCGGGTTCAATTCCCAGCACCCACATGGCAGCTCACAACTGTCTAAAGATCCAATTGCAGGGGATCTGACACCTTCACACCAATGCACATAAAATAAAAAGTTAAATAAACCTTAAGTCAGGAAGAATGGGCAATGGTGTCCTGTAAGAGGCCCAGCTGTCTAGGATGGAGGGGTAGGAAGTCAGGGTTGACAGAGACTATAAAAGGGAGGCTGTAGAAATTACCAATATTGGCAGCTCCTATTGCTGCTGTAGATCTAACCATGCAGGAAGCTTGCCTTAGGTTCCTTGGGGTTCCCAGCATGCAGGCATCCGGGACAAGCCAGAGTGCTAGGGAGTTAGTGCTAGATATTGGGGGGTTGGGAGATGCTAACAGAGGAAAACAAGCACAGATAGAAGGGAAGGGGAGGTCATGATCAAAGCTACTTGAAAACTTCCCCTCCTTCTTTCCTTCCTTTTCTCTCCTTCCCAACGGGTTTTGGATTTTTTCATGCCCTTGACCCAACATGGCCCATTCTATTCTCCTCCATGACCTCTTAGCTGTAACTTTTTTGTCATGGAGGGCCAAATGTTTCTTAGCAGTCAGATGCTTGAGAAAGAGCTACCAGGCTGGGCTTTGGCAAGCATGGGATGGGGCCATTCTGGACCTTCATAATGATTCAGCTAGTAAAATGCTTGCATGGGGACCTACATCTTAGACCACACCAAGGCCATTTTCAGAGTATACTCCATCAGTTAGGGTTAACCCAACTGGGATGTGGTTACAGATGGTCCTAGTGCCAGTGGTTCAATGCCACAGCAGTTTTCACTCCTCTGAATAGTTGCTCAGGGTTTGCTAAGAATCTCTTCTTTGCAGCCACCCCACAACAGGAGCAGGAGACTGGAGAGGATCATATTGGTTCTTACACTTTTGCTATAAATGTGGACACTCCTGAACTCATGTCATTGACAAATGGGCAGGAAACCGTAATCTTCCTGTAGGACTAGAAGGAAAGACTTTCAGGTGGTGGCCACCCTCAGACACACCATGGAGAGGACAGCCCACAGTTCTCACTGTGTTCCATCCTGTCCCAACCATGTCCGCAAAGCTGTGTTGTTTTCTTTGTTGTTGTTGTTGTTTGGTGTGTGTATGTGTGTGTGTGTGTGTGTGTGTGTGTGTGTGTGTGTGTGTGTGTGTGTGTGTGTGTGTGTGTTTCAAAGCAGGGTTTCTCTGCACAGCCTTGGCTGTCCTGGAACTTACCCTGAAGACCAGGCTGGCCTCGATCTCACAAATAGCCATCCACCTGCCTCTGCCTCCTGAGTGCTAGATTAAAGGTGTGCACCACCTCACCTAGCCGTGTTGAGTATTTTAAGGAAAGAGCATGATCACTTTCTTCTTGGACCAAACACTCACTGTAAGAGTGGAAGACCCTAGTCCCTAGTCTCTCTTTCTTCCTTCTCCTCCTTCTTTTTGAATTCATATTATTTTATTTATTTATTTAACTTTTATTTTATGTACATTGGTGTGAAGGTCTCAGATCCCCTGGAACTGGAGTTACAGACAGTTGTGGGTACTGGGAATTGAACCTGGGTCCTCTGGAAGAGTAGTCAGTGCTCTTAACCACCAAGCCATCTCTCCAGCCCCTCATATTACGTTTTGTATAGGTTTTTTAGTGGCAGGGGGCGTTCTCCCAGCCTCCTGTGTTGTTGTCAGAGTCACTTTTCTCCTTAGCATGTGGGTTCCAGAGATCCAACTCAAGTCATCAGGGTTGGTGGCAAGTACTTTACCCCCTGAGCCATCATGCCAGCCTGTGTGTGGTATATGTACATGGGATGTGCATATGAAGGCCGGGGCGATGTCTGATATCTTCTTTACTCATTTTCCACATTTATTTATTTTATGTATTTTAAGGCAACATCTTTCTACGTAGCCCTGGCTGGTCTGAAACTCCCTGTATAGACACACACAGCCTCCTCCTTACTTTTTGAGACAGAGTCTCTCCTTGAACTTGAAGCTAATTTGGCTAGGATTGTTAGCTGTAAATTCCTGGGATCCCTGTTACCACCTCTCTAACGTCGTTTTTTTACATGGGTTCTGGGGATCTGAACTCAGATCCTTGTGAACGCACTTTAACCAACTGCCTCCGTTCTCTCATTTTTTGATTTTCTTAAGCAATAACAGCTCTAACTCTGTTAACTTTTTTACCTTGCACTCTTTGACCTCCAAGTCAAAGAGATTGTTCTAGAAATGCCCCAGGTGCCTCCTGGGGCTCTTCAGACAAACAAGCTGAAATTAGTCAGAGTAGTTTGAACAGCCTCCAGCCCCACTGGTGACTAATTGTGCAGCTTTCTGAATGAGGCGGGTGTTTTCTTTGACAATAGTTGCTCTGCCCACTCAGATTCTCTTCCAGAACATCCCCCATCCCCAGCAATGCTCCCTAATTACAATGATTCACTCAGATTTTCCACATCTGAACATCTGCCCCTGGAACTTACTCCATGTCCCTCTAGCATCTCTCCAAGGTGTGGCTCCCAGGTCGCTGGTATTTTAATAGTAAGGTGACAATGGCACTCTTGTCTCAGGAAGCGTACAGTGTGCCATTTTTCTTATTAGGAAGTTACACTGGCTCATTGCCTGTGTAGCAGGAACAAAATTTAGATGTGCAAAGAATATCACTTAAGAGGAAATCTTCCATTAACCGGCCTCATTTAGCTCTGGGACCCCCATTTCTGCTAGTGATGGAGAAAATGTAAAGCTGACATGAGGTCACTGGGCTTCTTTTGATTTATAAATGATCTCTTTCCTGTGGTCTATAACGGCCGCATTCTCATGGAGTCCATTCCTTAGATCTTAAGAGACTCTCCATACCCTGTGCTTTCTCAAGATAACATCTCTGAGCAGGCAGTACCAATGTCCACCCACACTAGCATCATACCACAGGATACCGCCCAGCCACGGGAGAACTGATCAGCTACCCACCACGCAATGAGTATTAGAGACATCGGCTGAGAGAAGAGGGTCAGACAAAAAACAAGAACATACTGTATGAGGTTGTGAGTGCAGAGTTAAAAAATGACCTACATTGACAATGAGGTCCTCTTTGTCATTAGAGAGGCGGTGACAGGGATCCCAGGAATTACAACAAGGTTCTCTTTGGTAGGGGCATTGCCTGGGTGGGAATACAAGAAAGCCTTCTGCGGTATGGGCCTAAGTGAAGTGACAGGCACACACGTGTATGCACAGGCAAGCTTTCGTTTAGTAGTTGGGGTTATGCCACTATGTACACAGTACTTTTCAATGAAAGAGCGGAAAGCATAGGATGGCCTGGGGGTATAGGGAAAAGCTTTGGATACTGGGAAAGGAACAACTTCACCTACACAAATTCCCTTGGCTCTTGGTTGGGGGACCTTGTGTTGGTTCACCCAGTCTTTTCAAGCACTCCTTAGGAAGATCTGACTGCTCTGGTGTGTGTGTGTGTGTGTGTGTGTGTGTGTGTGTGTGTGTGTGTGTGTGTGTGTGTGTGTGTGTGTGTGTCTGTCTGTCTGTCTGTCTGTCTGTCTGTCTGTCTGTCTGTCTGTCTGTGTGCACAAGTATTTGGAGGCCGAGGGACAGTCTTGGTTGACATTCCTCACATTGCCTCCCTTGGTTTTTGATCTTTCAATGGCCTGGAGCTTTTGGTGGAGACTAGGCTAGCTGGCTAGTAAGCATTAGTGATCCTCCTGTCTCCATTTCCCCAGTGCTAGGATTACAAACCTGCCCCTCTGCACTCAGTTTTCAAATGTGGGTTCAGGCTCTCCTTATACAAGCAAGCACCCTATTAACCTAGCCACCTCCCCAGCCCACTCACTGATGGAGGCTCTTCTTGTTGGCTCTCCAGACCTCCGCTCCCCTCTCCAGACCTCTGCTCCCCCCGCCTTCTCACACTTCAAACCCTTGCCATCACCAACAGGAAAACCCCAGAGCCTAAATAAAAGTCTCCTGTCTGAGGTCGTCAGTCATCCCGGGTCCTCTCTCAGCTTCTTTTGCTTCATCATGAAGGCCCTAGCGCCACAGAGGCGGGGCTGTGTGCGGGAGGGGCTTTCTCCTCAGCTATGTAGCCTCAGAACAGCTGCTTAGAAGTTCCCAGTGTGGGGCCTGGCTTTCCATGCCAGGGACTATCACAGGCAACTATCAACACATACAGAAGAAAGAGATTCTGGAAAAAAATTAAAATCTATAATATCTTTGCTTCCCCACCCTTTCTCATGTTCTTTAGGTAGATCTAGCAGATTTTTGTTATTCTTTTCTTTTTCATCATGTAAGGATTTGAGCTAGCATGGCCAGTGCTTTACCAAATAAAAGGCTTTTCAAAGATTTGCTCTAAATTCTAAGGGGACAGTTGAGAGAAGGAAGCTGCAAACTGGAAAGGCCTTTCTAAGCCAGAGGCAAGGTGGACTCAGCCACAAGCCTCTGGCTTTGAGTTTCTTGCCACCTCACTGGTTTTAGTGTGGGTTTGAGGCTTCTGTGTGGGCAGCTGTGTTTCTCACAGCCTAGCTGCCTTTCTCTTGGTTAGGTAAGCAGTGCCCAATCGCTTCCTCTTTCCATGTCCACATGTCCAGGGGAGGAGAGAGCTACTGTGTCTCCTGAATACTGAGTGTCTTTTGAAGAAGAGCTATAGGATCTTATGTGTGGAGTTGCTGAAAGATATAGACGGGACCTAGCCTGCTTGTCTACACTTTTCCACTTGGCCACCTCAGACAGACAGACAGACACAAAGTGTCCAGTCTTGGCTCCTATGTGTGTCTTCCTGACACACAGTCATCAGTAAAGCAAAGGGGAGGTAACAGCAGTGAGGCTGGGAACGGAGCAGAGAGAGAGCAGAGGGTTCAGGCACACATGTGTGCATCCATTCATGCATGTACACATTCATTCATGCATGGTTCATTTGTTCTTCGCATGAGTCTTTGCTGAGCACCTCTAAGCGAATGACTAGGTCCATTCTAAGTACCAAGTACCACGTGGGAAACACAGTCAGCCCTTTCTCTACCCTTGTGACACGCTTTAGATAAGCTCAAATCCTGGCCCTGCCACCAGCCACCTGTGTGGCTTGAGTTTTTGTCTCTTTGAGCCTCTACACTGTTATCAATAAATATCAAACAAACAAAACACCCCAGGAAACACAGTTGTAGTAAAGAGCCGGGTGACAGGGAGGTGGGTTTTATGCGGGGGAGAGTCTGAGGTGCTCCTGGATTTTTTTACACAGCGGGAGAGAAGTTTCTCAGTGATGCCAGTTGCAAGATGCCCAAGGAGGAGACAAAGGAGCCTGGAGGAGGCTGTCAGTTTTGTCTAAAAGTTCATCACAGATTCTAAGAGTGAAGGATGGGTCTGAAGGACCCTGCTGTCACAATAGCTAAACATCCCTGATATTTACAACTTGACAGGATCTTGAATCACCCAGAAGGCAGACCTCTGGGTGTGTCTGTGAGGGGTTTCTAGATTGATGACTATAGTGTCCTGAATGTAGATTGGGCTGCGCTTCAGACTGAATTACAAAGAAGAAAGTGAACTGATAGCCAACATTCACCTCTCTCAGATGTGAATGCAATGTGACCGGTCACCCCAAGCTCCTGCTGCCATGCCTTCTCCCCTAAGGTAAGCTGTACCTGTATTCACAGCTCTCCAACTGTGAGCCTAAAGAAGCCCTTCCTTCCTTTAATGGCTTCTGTCAGGTGTTTTATCACAACCATGAGAAAAGCAACTAATACAAACTTCTTGGGGATGGGGTGTGGGGGCTAAAGCTGTAGGACCTCTGCTGAGGCCTTCCTGGTGGCCCAGAAGCTGCCTGTGCACCTGAACACCTCGTGGCCCTGGGTGACATGAAGTCCACTCGGAAAAGACTTCCCACCTTTGCCTCTTTTAGTGTAGCTCACTGAGGGTCTGCTGTGTCCTAGGTCCCATCTAGAAGCTGGGACCCCTGCAGGGAGCACACCCAGCTGTGTCCCTGCTTCCTTGAGCTTGACCTCTTAGCAGGGTGGAGGCCAAGGAGACACATCACCTTCTGTGTACGGTCAGTCAGGGGTCAGGAGCTGCCTGGAGCAGGCAGCATCTGTGCATGGACCGGAGTGAAGCCAGGGAGTGAGCTAGGCAGGGCTCTGCAGGAATAGGGAGGCAGTGCAAGGGTCTAGTAGCTGGCCAGCAAGTGAAGATTCCCACTCTACACAAAGCCAGCAAAGTTCTAGAAAATGGATTGACTCACCCAGGGCGACTCATTGGATAAAAAGGTTTTGAACTCAATAATTTAGCATTGATTTCAGATATCTTGCTGCACCGGTCCCTCAACTCAGGCTGACTTTGAACCAACCAGTTCACAGTCCCCCTCTGTTCCTCAACTTCACAAGTGCTGGGATCATGTACACTTCCATGCCCAACAATTTCAAAACACATAGGATAATTTGACCCAATTAGGAAGTTATTTTATCGCAGCGTTTCCCCAACTAAGAATCACATGTCATTATTTGTATGATCATTAAGGCCCTGTGTTTATGGAGGCCAGAACTATAGTGAGATATATAAACATTCCGTTAAGTCCATCAAGAAGTCTGTATACCGTTGAGAGTGGTGGCACATGCCTGTCATCCCAGCACTTGGGAGGCTGAGGCAGGAGGATTTTCAGTTCTAGGGCAACATAGGCTCTATGGGGAGACCTTGAGTCAAGAAGCCCAAAACTAAAAAGAGAAGAAAAGAATCTATGCAAATGGTTTTAAGAGCCCAGCTTGGAGGCTTGAGAGATGACTCAGTAAGTCAGAGCGAGTACTGAGCTTGCAGAAGACCTGAGTTTGGCTTCTAGTACCCATGCTGGGCAGTTGTGACCACCTGTAGCTCCAGATCCAGTCAAAGACCTTCTAGTCGTGGGCACACATGTGCCCAAGCACACAGGTACACATCATTAAAAATAAACAATTTAAAATGAGTCCAGTTTCACAATGAGAAAAACCCCAGGGCTTACACAGTGTGTGTGTTGTGTCCAGGGACACAGAACTACTGAGTGCTGGGGCAGAGCATGGAGCTTAGTAGTCTGCCCTTAAGCCGCTAAATAACTTCACTGAAATTTAATTGAAAATCATTCTGGCAATAAACAAATATGTGATTTCTCCAAATCGTCTAGTGCGGCATGGGGCCTTCTACAGAGCCTGGCCTTAAGAAACTTGGGCTAGGTCCAGAATGGGGTTGATGCTGGCAGTAAACAGACAGAAAGGACAATGTCCAGGGGAGCAAGGGAGACGCCAGCCAACAGGACTGCTGACGTGGGGTGTACAGGGCTGTCTAGAAGGCAGACACCGGCTTCAAGACTTTGGGAAGGAGTAGCCATCTTAGGAGAGCCAGTAGTGGGATGGGAAGGCACTGAGGGAGAGGGACAGTGCTAAGGACAAAGAGGAAGCATACAAAGGGTGCCCAGCAGGGGCGTGGGTGGCACCATGCTCTATCCACTTACTCTTCCCATCGCTACGTCCCTCTCCACCATTTTTCTCTGTCAACATAATCTCTTTCCATCAATGTCACCTCTGACCGTCACCACTGATTCTTTGGATCACAGTTCTCTCTCTTTGGCACTGTTATCTTTCTCCATCAACACCATCTCTCTGTCACTGTTACTTCTGACCGCTACCATTTTTCTCTGTCACTGACACCACTTCTGTTCATTGCTAGCACCTCCTCTCTTCATCATCTCGCTCCAATACTGTTGCCTCTGTCCATCATTGTAATTTTGCTACAACGCTGTCTCCTTCCAGCCCTCCAGTTCATGACCCTACATGCTCACCTTTGGTCCTCTGGTACATTCCAGGTTGGTACACGGAATTTGGGACAACCCAAGTCTATGTTCCCAGGCCATGGTCACTCAAAATGGTTCCAGAATAAACTTTCTCTTATTCCCTTTAAGGTAAGAGCTGTGTTTTTTTGCATTGACTCTGTGTGTGTATGCGTATGTGTGTGTGTGTTTGCATACATGTGCATGCACTCTGTGCTTTTTTGTCCAACAGCTGTTCTACAAAAGTAAAGTCCATTTATTAATAGCTTAGAATAAACCGTGGATGGGAATGTAGCTTATTTGGTAGAGTACTTGCCTACCATTGATTTGGTCCCAAGCACCACATACACTGGGTGTGGTGTTACACACCTGTTATCCCAGTCCTCAGGAGGTAGAGACAGGATCAAGTCTTGCTATCTTGCCCAGCTCAGCTGTCTGTTTTTGGCATTTTCACGTCTAATTTTGACAGGTGGAAGGGCGTTGCTGTGATTGTTCCCAGAGCCTCTCGTTCTCTGGAACCCCACAGAACTGTTCAGTCAGGACTTTAAGCAACCTGTCTCCCACAGGCAGCAGCCAGAGTGTAAACCGTATCTGTTGAGAGTTCCTCTCTTCTCAGGATATCCTAACCTACTAAGCAGATTCTCAAAGAACATACAAGTTGCAACATTCTGGAAATCCGTAGATCAGAGAAGGTGTGTGTGTACGCAAATGTGTGGATGGAGGCCAGTGGTCAATACTGGGTGTCTTTGTCAAGCAATCCCCACCTTATTTTTGGAGACAGTCTCTCACTGAAGCTTTGCGCTTACTGACTCAGCTGGACTGGCTGGCTAGCAAGCCCCAGGGATCCTCCTGTTTGATCCTCCTGTTTCCTCTGGCCAGCACTAGGATTGCAAGCCATTGCTGCTGCGCCCAGCCTTTTACATGGGCACATGGGGATCTGAACTCAGGTCCTGTATTTGTGTGGCAAGAACTTTATCAACAGAGCTATCGCCCATCTCCAGAGGGGAGAACTTTGAAGCATCTCCCTTGCATCATCTTGAACTTTCTCCTTTATCTTGAACTCCTTTATTATTATTATTAAATTTATTTATTTATTATGTATACAATTGTCTGCCTGCATATGTCCCTGCAGACAGAAGTTGGCACCAGATCTTATTTCTGGTGGTTGTAAGCCACCATGTAGTTGCTGGGAATCGAACTCAGGACCTCTGGAAGAGCAGTCAATGCTCTTAACCACTGAGCCATCTCTCCAGCCCCGAACTTTCTCCTTTTTGTAGCATACAGAGAAACTCCTCTTTGGGTGAGCAGCTGACTGCCTGCCCAGTGAGTTCTTTTTCTAAGGGGGAGGTTCTATTTTTGAAATTGTTACATAGTTGAGAAGGATCCCAAACTTCTGTTCCTCCTGCCTCTACTTGACATGCTGAGATAAGAGAGGTGTTTGCTATCACACCAGTTTATGCCAGGCTTTTCTGCACACTAGGTAAACATTCTACCAACTAAACAACACCCCAGGCTTCCAACCGGAGGAGCTGTTGCTGCCCCACCCCCATCACTCTCCAGAACCCAAAAGTGCAAACCTCCCTGTCACTGTCTCCTGCCACATGTTCCCACTACTGCCACGGTTAGGGGTTAGGGTCAGAGCCTGGTCCTGGGTTCTGACAACTCTCATAAGCTAGGCTTGGCCACCATTCTACCCAAAGACACGGGACCAGGCAACCATGGACCACACCTTCTGAAACCATAAGCCAAAATACATCCTCTTCCTCTAAACTGCTTCTGTTGGACATTTTGTCATACCAACAAGTGATCGGGTTAAGGGTTTTATAACACCTGAGCAGACTGGGCTCCGTTCCTCTTTTTCCTTGGATTTCTCTTTTTAATTTTTCCTTGGAAGAGTATTTCCCACCAAGCGCCAACAGATGGGTCAACACAGGCAGAAGTACTCCATTACAGCTAATGATGGGACCCGAGTACTTTAGAAGCTTTTACTAATTGAGAGCTGAATATCCCTATGAAGTAAGGTAACTATTATTGTCTCCAATTACTGTCAAGGAGCTGAGTGGTGGTGACATTAAGTGGCTTGCCAGATCCGTGAAGTGGAGTTGAGGGCAGAGCAAGTTGGCTCCTGGAGGAAGAATTGCAGCCATGGTCACACACCAGAGCCGGCCTGGAAGATGGGAGACCCGTGTCCTAGTGACAACTCTGCCAATAATCACTAGTTCTTTTTGTGGCTGTGCCAGAGACAGTAGGGGTGGGGGAGAGGCTGTGTTGCTGTGTGTTCAAATAACCTGCCCTCTCTGGGGATTTTCCCCTGATAGTGGATATGGCATTTCCCCTGAAAGAACACACATACTCTCTCTTTCCTCCCTCTCCTCCTTCCTTCCTTCCTTCTCTCTCTCCTCTCTCTTCTCTCTCTCTCTCTCTCTCTCACACACACACACACGTACACACATGTACATGGGCATGCACATACACACACAGGTCCACACATGCACACACACACATGTACATGTACATGCACACTCACAGGGCTGCTGATTGTTCTAAGAGAGCTAATCTTGAGAAGGAAACAAAGATCTAATTAATTTTTAAAATTTATTGTTAATATTATTTTATATGTATGGGCATTTTGCCTGCACGTATGTCCGTATATGTGAGTGTGTGGTATCTGTGGAGGTCAGAACAGGGTGTCGGATTCTCTGGAGCTGAAGTTACAGACAATTGGGAGTCATCATAAGAGTGTTGGGAATTGAAACCAATTGACCTAGGTCCTCTGGAAGAGCAGCTAAAACTCTTAATCACTTAGCCATCTGTCCAACTCCCAGGAAACAAAGATCTAAAGGAAGCCCGGAGTGATGGTTCATGCCTGTAATCCCAAACTTGGAAGGCTGAGGCAGGAAAATTGGTGTAAATTCAAGACCATCCTGGGTTTGGCTATGCTGAGAGTTCCAGGTCATTAGCATAACAAGACACTTTGGGATGGGGGATGGGGTGGCTAAAGAGGCTTAACAAGACACTGTCGGGGTGGGGAATGGGTTGGCTAAAGAGAACATTTGCATTTTGTCAGGACGTGGTCCCACGGGAAGAAAGGTCTGTCTGACCTGAGTGGTTTCTAGACTTTCTTTCTAGTGGTTTCTAGCGTGGCTCCCTAGGGTGTCCGAGGAGATAGGGACAGCCTAGATAATAGGGAAGGGATGGCAGGGAGCACATTACTGCTGCCTTCCGTAACAAGATGCAGCTTGGAAGGCAGCCCAGCGGGACAAGTTGACGGAATGATGAGGCAGGGCCGGGAGCCCAGAGAGGATAGGAGGGACTGCACCCCAAGAGGTCATTGCCCTGCCTGAGGCGTGCCCGTCTATAGAGAACTGAAGATGTGCAGTCACCTGCACAAGCCAGTGTGGGCTGTAAGCCCTCTGGGGAACAGTGGCAGCAGCTACAGGCTGCAGTGGTGCTGAGGAAAGAGACTGAGGTGTGTGCTGCCCTGTAGGGCCAGAGCCAGGTAGGTAGCTTAACCTTTGGAGTTCCACCCTGACCCAATTCCATAGTCTGTCTCAACTGGATTGGGCATTTTCTCCTCTGCTGCAATGTCCCAGACGACAGGCTAAGGGCAGGGCTTAGTGTTGGGGGGGGGCGTCACTATTAGGTGTCTGGTTACTTCCTGATCTGTATAAATAGAGGAAAGTTTGTGGTCTTCCCTTCTGTTTTCCAACTTCTTTTTTCAAATGCCTTAACATGAATTATGTCTGACTAATACAGTTCACCAGGCTTTGACAATCAGCACCATCACCCTCCTCAAGACTATTCCCACCCCTTGGAAAGAAGCGCATGGCTCTGCCTAGCTAATCCCTTCACCCTGCTGCAAACAACCACCATTCTGATTCCCATCACCCTCCTTCAGCTTTCTCTGTTCTGGAACATGGTATAAACAGAGCCACAAGGCACGTACCAGCTCCGTATCCATTTTAACATGCAGATGATGTTTTCAATTATTTGCCATGAGTAAACATGCCACTCCGAGAAGACACACTGCCTTGATCCACTGACTATGTATCTTTCATAGCAAGTTCTGGGCATGCAGACCTGAGTTTCCAAAGTCTAAATACCAGACCGCTCCCTCCCTTCCCCCATTTTGCAACCCTCCAATCTCAGGGCCTGCTCACCCCCACTTCCAGCCCCAGCACCTAGAAGGGCCCAGCACCCTGAGAGATTCTGTTTGGAGTGGAATAACAATCCCTAAGGCAGGCAGAGAGCCATTACAGCTCAATAGCTAATAATAATATTAGCTAGCCTTTCTGGAAGGCTTTTCCTACCAGACGTTATGCTTGCTGCTCACATACATCATCTCTTGTTCTCACAGCCTCCCAGTGAGGTATTATCTCCATTTTGGAACTAGGAAATAGATTTAGAGAGGTCAGGACAGGCCCTGGAGGCTTTTAGGAACTGATTTGCCTGGGGGATTGTAAAGATGTAGTGGTCCAGGGCTGGTCCGAGCTTCTGTATCTAGTGATGGCTCCTAGCTGATGCTGACAGGTCACACTGGTATAAGCAAAGCAGAGATGAGCTGCCAGGGGCAAGTACCAACAAGGGGAGAATCCACAATTTCCATTTGGAATGCTTTCTCTCAGGGCCAGTGTGCTCAGCAGCCTGTGTAATTATGAACCAGGGAGAAGAAAACACAAACACACACACTGGGGTGGAGTTCCTTTTCCGGGATCCCAGTGGTTTTTTTTTCTTTTTCTTTCTTTTTTTTTTCCCTTTTATTTAGCAATACCTCATAATGAGATGTGTAGGCTGCGGAAAGCTATCCCTCCAGCCAAGGCAGAGTAGGATGGAGTAAGAGCTAGTCTAAGAACTCTCCCAGGGAAGGCACTCTGGGGCTCAAAGCTGGGGAGACTGAGGAAGAGCAATATGATGAAGAGTGGCAAGGGGGAGGGACAAGATGGACAGGAAGGGGCAAGATGGGGAGGCAACTTGGCAAGGAAGGGGCATGCTGGCATCTGCCTGGAGCCCTGCACGGAGGCCATCAGCATTCCCTGGAGCTCAGAGGGGTGTAGTAACTGCTCTTGGTTTCAAGGTGTTGGCTGTGGTGTGCTACTGTAGACTGCTGTGTAGGCCCCTCAGCGACACCTGTTCCACACCCAGCCCTGACTTGTTACAACTTCAGAGAGAGGAGAGACTGAGTTACATAAACAGTGAGCATCAAAGGAGCCCAAGGAGAGGGTCGGAGAGAGGGCTCAGGGGTTAAAAGCCATGACTATTCTACCAAGCTTTTGTTTTTGGGCCACCAACCAGCTCCCAAATCATGACATGGAAACTTATTAGTTATAAATGCCGGCCTTAGCTTAGCTCGTTTCTGATCTTTTAACTTAATTCGTTTCTCTTTATCCACCTTTTCCTCGGAGCTTTTTATTTTTCTTTCCTTCTGTATTTCTTACTGTCACCGCTTCTCTTGGCTGCTGGCCCTCGATCTCTCCTTCTCTCCAGCCTAGATTTCTCTTCTTATTCATTCTCCATGCCCACCAGTCCTACCTACCCCTCTTCTCCTGCCTTGCTATTGGCCCTTCAGTTTTTTATTAGACCAATCAGGTGCCTTAGGCAGGCAAAGTGAAGCAAATGCAACACACCTTTACATAATTAAACAGACAGCATAAACAAAAGTAACAGCTTTATACAGTTAAAGTAATAGTCTGTAGAAGTGACAAAGGTAACATATCTTTGCCCAGTTAAAATAATATTCCACAACAGGCAGCTCTTCCGGAGGACTCAGGTTCAATTTCCAGCACCCACATGACAGCTCACAACTGTTTGTAACTTCAGTTCCAGTGGACACAACACCCATAGCAAACCACCAATGCACATAAAATAAAAAGAAATAAATTAATAAAAAAGTAGTCCATAAATGTTTGTTGATGACCTGATACTTTAAAAAAAAAAAAAGAGCTCAAGGAAGCAGAAGTGGAGAATAAACCTGACTGGAATATCAGAGCCAAGGACATTAGGAGGGAGTGTCTCTTTCCAAATGAGTCTCTCTCCAGTCCCAAAAGATGCGGGATACAAATCGAACAACTTAAACCTCTCATTCGCGGTGTCTCCAGCCTGTGACCCTAGCTTTTTCAGAGGCTAGGGAGAAAGATCTCTGGGAGTTCAAGGCCAGCCTAGGCTATGGTATGAGCACCTGTCTCTTAAACCCCCTCTCCCCTAAAGGAAGTCTTAATTGGCTTTATTTTTAGTTCTGGAATGGGGCACTTCTTTCCATAAGGCAGAACTACTTGGATAGGCACACATGTCTCCATCTGCAGAGGGCCTGAGAAAAGCCACAGCAAAGAACAAATGATTGCTTCCTTTGCAAGGCTGGGAGTTGTAAAGTAGAAAACAACTGCTCTGTGACTTAAGGTTAGCATCCCCGGAGGATAGCGTCCCAGCGAAAGCACCAGTCAGGGAGCCTGGCCTATTGGGGAAGCTATTTCTTTAGTCTTGATTTCTTGGAAGGCCGAATTAAACAGCTTTAGTTTTAGCTTGGTGACGTTTAGCACAAGTGATTCCATTTTGATTTTCTGCCAAGACTGTGAGGAACTTAGTTTAAACAATGAAATGCTGCCATGTTCTCACAAGGATGCTCACTGTACTTGAGACAGGAAACTCTCACATCTATTATTTCATTTATTTTATACGGCCTTGGCAGATGAGAGAGTAGGAGTCACTGCCTCCTTTTATAGGTGAGAAGTCAAGGCTAAGGGCACTGGAATGTTCCCATAGCCAGAGCTGAAAGGTGCTGGAGATGGTGAGGCTGACTGTACGGGGATGGGGTTGGCTGTGTGGGGTGCTGGCAGGGGAGCTGATTGTGTGGGGGATGGGGCTGGCTGGGGGACTGATGAGTGGGAGCTGACGGTGTGTGGGCTGATTGTGTGGGGATGGAGTTGGCTGTGGGGGTGCTAAAGGGGGAACTGATGGTGGGGGCGCTGATTGTGTGGGGATGGGGCTGATTATATGGGGAAGGGATGTGTTGTGGAGATGGGGCTGGCTGTGTGGGGATGCAGCTGGCTAGGTGTCTCTCCTATGTGAACCAGAATTGCCTGGGAAACATTGCGTTGTGTTGTAGTATATGAAGACAGGACCCAATACAACCCAGTTTAGCCTCAAACTTTGAACAGAGCCATGGCTGGTATTAAATTGATGGTGATCCTCCTGGAGTCTGAGCCTCCTAAGAAGTCTCTGGTGCCTCAGTGGCCTGGGCTGTTATGACTGCTGAACCTTAGCCTCTGGTCCCTAAAGGAACCAAAACCCTTGACCCACAGCGTGTCCTCAAAGTTTGTTTTAACTATTTTTTTTTTTTTGAGACAGGGTCTCATGTAGCCAATGCTAGTCTTGAACTCAATATGTGACCAGGGACAGACAACCCTGAATTTCTCTCTGCTCTTCCTCCCTCCAGCCTTCAAACACTGGGATTACAGGTGTGTGTCACTGTTGTGTGAGAGACTATTCCTGGGAAGACACCACACACACACACACACACACACACACACACACACACACACACACACAATCTGCTCACTCTCCAATGGGAATCCACGACAGAACAAAGTAATGATTCCACCAATGTTCAATTTGTAAACCAATGAGTTTTTATTGGGGTTACTAACTGGGGTATGGGTGAGGGGCTACTTTCAGGCGCAGGGGTGACTTAGGAAAGTTGCTGCAGACCCGAAAGGCACCCCCAACACAGGTGCAGCCTCACAAAATCTGGGGTCCTGGAATTCTCAGCACAGCTTGCCGGTGGCTCAACAGCCCAAGAATCTCCTCTTGGCAGCTGCGTTGGTCAGTCTGTTCTCCCGGCAGCTGTGGACTCCTTCATAAAGCTTGGGAGAGGCCTTTGGAAATCTTCCAAGTTTTCTTTTTCCCAGAGATGTGGCCTTTTGCTTGCCTCTGAGTCCCAGGAGCCTCCTGCTTGTCCTTGAGGGAGTGTTCATCTGGGAGGAAGCTGCTGTATGACAGTCACCACACTCATTTTATTGGGTGCTGAGGATGAAACCCAGGGTTTCACGCATGTGCAAGGCAAGCACTCTACCAGCTGAGCCACATCCCCAACCCCTGGGGAACTTAAATGTTGCTGTTGCCCAACAGGATATCTGGAATCTGTTTGGAACTGGAATCAAGCATCCCAGTTTTTCAAAAGATCTTTCCTGCTTCCAATTAAGGTGAGAATCCCAGAACTGGATGAGATTTAATTAATAATAATAAAAAATCTGAGATCAGTACTGGACTCAGCCAGGTTCACAGAGTCGTGGTTCACATTTGCTGCTGGGGCGATTTTTACTCCCAGCTCTCAAACATTGTATAGCATGCTGTCAACCCCCAGCTGCTGGAAGACTTGATAAAACTGAGGGCCGGACTCACCTCAGAGCGTCAGAGTGCCTGATTCTGGAGCCAGGACTGAGTATGTGTTTGTCCAACGCGTTGCCTCTCCTGGGGGGAACTGTATGAATCATCTCTATAAACACGAAAAGAGAGAGTGACCTAACAAGGGGAGTTATATATTGCCCTGCCAGCCAGGGCAACAGGGGACTCTCCCTAGGTGTCTTACATGACAGAAGGAGGGCTCAGTCAGTGTCCAGCCTCCTGCAAGTGCAACCTCTGGTTGGTTCTACTGTTGGCTGGAAGCCAGCTTTCCAGGACTAGGTCCTGCCTGTGCTGGCTGGAGAGAGGCTGAGATTGATGGAAACACCTGTTGCCTAGGCAACACGCTCTGCCTCATACAACCAGACACTTGAAAAAGAGAATAGCAGAGAGGAGAGAGAGGACATGAGAACCTGTGGGGGAAACAAGGTCGGGTCAGATTCTCTGCATTTGCATTTTTGTGAATGCTCTATAGATTATATATTCTTTCAACCCAGGCTGAGAGAAAGCAGCCAGGACAGAGCTTCTCAAATCTTCTTGGGATTTGCTATACAGAGGGAAGAAGCCAGACATCATTGCCTTATATTGGCTTGTTTATGTGGCCACCCTTACCAGTGCTATGCTGAGAGAGCCTGGTAAGACTTCAGGGACCCCAAGTGCCACATGTGGGAAACAAAGGAGCTGGCAGTGGGTGAAGAGGCTTGGTGCTCTGACCAGATGAGAAGCTGTGAGCTAGCAATGGCCCATGGCCCAGGCTGACATTTACTTTTTGGGGGGAGCACACAGAGTGTGGGGAAGAGGAAGATGAAAAGACAAGACAGAAAAAGTATCATGGGCTGGGCGGTGGTGGTGCATGCCTTTAATCCCAGCATTTAGGAGGCAGAGGCAGGCGGATCTCTGTGAGCTTGAGGCCAGCCTGGTCTACAAGAGCTAGCTCCAGGACAGGCTCCAAAACTACAGCAAAACCCTGTCTTGAAAAACCAAAAAAAAAGAAAAAAGAAAAAGTAGCATGAGCCAAGAAAACGAGTCAGCAATTGGGCAGAGTCTTTGCTGTATGTGGTGTATGTAGCCCCGTTCTCGGGGGCAAGGTGACCAGGCTATGCCCAGTGTTAAGGTCTGGCCTCTTACCCACAAAACATGTTGGCTAATATAGCTTGTGGCTTCCTTCCTATGCCACCCTATGCAGGGATGGAGCCAGGAATTGAACTCAAAGGCTCTGATGGCTACTGTCCTCCAAAGGCAGAGGCTCAATGAGGTTAAAAAACCTGAGCATGTGAGAGGGGGAGCCTCTCCTTGTCTCCTCAGTCCACGTGGCTGGGCAGGAATGGAAAGGATGACACCAGCCCTTTCCACTTTCTCAGGCATGCTCTTCCATCGGGACCGCCTTCTCCCCATCCTTACTGCTCTCTCTCACACTCTTCAGTAATGGGAAGGTTCTCCCCTCTCCTAATTGCAATGCTAAGATCAGGAATTGTTTTTACTTGGGTAATGCTGAGACTGGAACTCAGGACCTTGTGCTTGCTGGGCCAGCATCCTGCCACTGAATCCTGGAGACTGTCTTTACAATTGAGATACTCCATGACTCTTAGTTTAGAGCCTTCATTTTATTTTTCTGTTTTCTACATTTTGTATGCATAACCACAGTGATTACTTTCTTAAATACACCAAACCCCACCATCTTTATGCAGCAACAGCAGCCACTATGATAATTACAGCACTAGCATATACACGATAAAATATGGGTTTGCTAACCTGTTCTTGGTACAATTTCTGCAATGAATGTGTATTAATTTCACTTTTAGGAGTTATTCCAAAATGAGTTTAACCTTACATATTGAATCATTCATATGGATGTGGGGTTCGAGTCTGTGTGTCTGAGGGGGGACTGACACAATGAGTAAGGGGTCCGAGCTGCATTTCCCGTCACTGGCACAGTCTGTGGTGCTGTGTAGCAATATGGTCATGCACTTGGCACCTTAGACCAGCACGTAACCCCGCTTGGTGCTTTCCTTGCGTTGGGAATCCAAACTTAGACTCCTCCTGGAGGCTTTGGTGGGACCTTCTCTTGGGGTCTCATGGATGTAAACAAGGAGTTTACATGGCTCTCATCTCGTGTAGGCTTGATGGGATGATGGGAATCTTCAGGGTCAACTCACTGGATTTCGAATCACCATGAGAACACAGTCCTGGAAAGAGTGGTGAGGATGTTTCCAGGTAGATTTAAATGAGGAGGAAAGACTCACTCTAAATGGAAGTGGTTCCATCCTATGGACCAGGGTCCTGGGCTCAATAAAAAGGAGGAAGCAAGCCGAGTACCAGCATTCATCTCTCCCTGCTTCCTGACTTCTGGCGCAGTGTGATTGGCAGCCACATGCTCCTCCCATCATGCCTTCTCCACCATGATGGACTGTACCCTCACACTGTGAGCCAAAAGGAGCCCTTTTTTCCTTCAGTAGCTTCCTACCAGGTATTGTCATACCATAAAAAAAAAAAATACCTAACCCAGAAGAGAAGGGCCTGCCTCTGGCATCCTGCAGGCTGATGTCAGACTTTAATTACTGGTAACCGAGGACTGGAGGACGCGTTTTCCTACATCTGTTGGCCGCAGACCACCTCGTGGCCCCTGAAGGATACCATGTGGGCTTCCCCAGCCTGGCTGCTTGCTTCCTAAAGCCAGTCCAGACTACAAAGACTGCAGTAACTGGCTTGATCGAGCTCACAGAACCACACACTGTGGGGAGCGAAGGAAGCCCTGAGTGGGTGAGATCTTGAGAGACAGGGCATTGTTGACAAGGGTATGGCCATGTCAAAGGCCAATGCCTTAGCCCCACGGGAGTGGCAAAGCCTTCCCCAGGTGAGGCTCAGCAGGATAGCAAAGCCTTCTTTGGGTGCAAGTGCAAATGCTGACAGTGTTCAGAAAGTGTCCACTGCAGCGTTCTACCCCAAGGTGTTTGTGATCTAAAGACTGCTCTCCTACAGACACTGCTTCTGGAGGTTGGCCGGCCCCACCTTCTCGTTCAGAAGAAGCCGTGGCTCTTATCAAGCTGTATGTAGTAACCCATCCTCCTTGTTCTTTTGTGGATGATAAGCATGGTGAGCTTCCACAGAACTGCTGCTCTTCCATCTGATCCCAGCGTTTCTGTCCTCTCTTCCTGTCCCTTGATGCCCCAGTTAGGTCAGTCCCTGGAGCTGTGCAGGATGGCCGCACACACCCTGATGCTACACTATCCTGTGTAGGTTAGAAGGAAGTCACAGGCTTTGCCCCTGGGGAGCAAAAGGAGGGCTTTATTTAAAGTAGGATCACAGGTGGGTCCTGGGGTCATCTCAAACGCTTGTCACAAATGCTGTACTTGAATTCGCTTAGCATATTTGGCATATTAAACAATGAGACAGGGCTGGAGATGGGGCTGAGCAGGGCGTTTGTCTAGCATGTGCAAAGCCCTGGGTTAGAGCTCCAGCGTTGCATAAACGGGGTGTGGTGGTACATTCCTGTAATCCCAGCACTCAGGAGGTGGAGGCAGGAGGACCAGAAGTTTAGTGCCATCTTTAGGTGCATGGTGAGTTTCAGGACATCCTGGACTAGAGACTCTATCTCAAAGGATGGAATAAAGTAAAACACAAAACAAACCTTTTTCTTATGTTTTGTCTTAGAGAATGGTTTTTATAGAGCATAAAAAAAATCTCTCCCTTTTTAAAGGACTCCCACACATACTCTTTTTAAAAAAAAATTCACATATTTTTACTTTACGTATATGAGCATTTGTGTGCATTCACATATGTGCACCATATGTGTGTAGTGCTTAAGGAGGTCAGAAGAGAGTACTGGGTCCCCTGGAATTGGAGTTACAGACAGCTGTGAGCTGCCATGTGGATGCTGGGAACCCAGGTCCTCTAGAAGAGTAGTACACACTCTTAACCACCCTTAAGCCATTGCTCCAGCTCCTCCTACTCTTATTCTGTTTGCCTGTGTACAATTTTCAATGAAGCGTGATATATACAGGCAAAGAGAAGAGACAATATATGTGCAGCTTGATAAACCACTCATAAAGTGGCCACACCACATAACCAGAACCCGGATTAAGATTCTCTACATCCTGTCCCCCAGGAAGGCCCCAGTGAAGGCTCCACACCCACTGTCCCCTAAGACCCTGCCTGCATTCCCGCTCTCCTGAAAGACTGCCTCATTCCTATTCTTTGCTTCCTCCTCCAGCGTCATGACTACCAATCCCCCTTCTGATGTCATTCAGGAGTTGTTTGGGTTAAGACTTCATCCCAGCCCCTGGCATCCATATATCTATCCCAGGAGTCTGGAATGTTTGGGTGGAAAGTTCCATCCCAAACCTCCTCCCCTGGGAGTTGCCTCAGTCCAGACTCCACCTCCGAGAAAGCCCTCCAAACGGTGACCCCTCCCCAGAGATGCTCAAGACCACTCCCACAGGGTATTTAAACTGCTCCCCAGAGAACAAACACATGGTTTCCCCGTCTTCCTTCCCCATTTCCCCTCTGAGGTCCTGGAAGGCTGCCCGGGAGCGCTAGTATCCATTAAACCTGGGCTTTCTCTAATTTGGTTTGATTTGGTCTGATTTGGATTATTGCATCGGTGGAGAGGTTTATCGGGCTGTAAAAACTTTTCAGGAGTGTCTTAGGGTTTTATGGCTGTAAAGAGACACCATGGCTATGGAAACTCTTATAAAGGAAAATATTTCATTGGGACTGGCTTACAGTTCAGTGGTTTATTATCATCACGGTGGGAAGTATAATGGTGGGCAGGCAGACGTGGTGCTGGAGAAGGAGCTAAGAGTTCTATATCTGAATCAGTAGGCAATGGAAAGAGGGTGTGCCACTGGGCCTTGCTTGGGCTTCTGAAACCCCAAAGCCCACTCCCAGTGACACACACCCTCCAACAAGACCACACCTATTCCTAAGGCCACACCTCCCAACAGTGTCACTCCCTGAGCCTGCGGAGGCCATTTTCATCCAGACCACTACTGCAAAGAGTGAGGACAGACTTATGAGGAAGTCCTGCTCAGCCAACTAGAACCACAAAGAACCTTCGCCCCCGCCCTGGACTGGCAGAAATGAAGCTGCGGCTCATGTGTGTGGAATCCCTGAGGTGTGTTAGTAGATTTTATTCCCCATCAGGCAAACTGCATCAAAAAGACCTTTGCTGGAGAGAATGAAGACACAGAGAAGGAGAGCTCCTCCGCGTACTCCTCTGCCTTGAGATAAATCTCTGGTGCCACTCCCAAAGGAACTGAGCCTGGGGACTGAGGGCATCCCCCAGATGTAATGGACAAGCTGTTAGGATTCTCTAACATGACTCTGCCCCACAGAAATATAACACAGATCACAGTGTACAATGTTTAATTTTCTGGCCACCATGTATAAAAAGTAAAAGGAAATAGGCTTTAATAATTAAATACTAAAGAACAATAATTTTAATACATATTTAATTTATCTGAAAGTATCTTAGTTTATTGTCAATATAAAATGATGAATGCAGAACTAATGAGAAATTTAAGTTCACTTAAGTGTTTTACTTTTTTAGTATCAATCTTCTGAATTTCAATGTTTTACAGTCACCATTTTAATTTCTATTTATTTATTATTTTGAGACAAAGTCTTATGTATTCCAGGCTGGCCTCAAATTCTCTGTTTGGCTGAGGATAACCTTGAATATCTGATCCTCCTGCTTTTGCCTCCTGAGTGCCAGGAATACAATGTGCAGCTTCATGTTCAGTCTGTGTACTCCTGGGGATTGCACCCAGCACCTTCTGTATGTCAGGCAAGCTCTCTGCTGGCTGAGCTGAATCCCAGCCTTATTGCCAGCACTTCGCTGGTCAATTCTAGTTAGCCAAATGATGTTTCAAGTAAAGCTTTGTTTTATTTTCTTTCTCCTTCTGATTTCTCTTGTGGAGGGAGGAATGTCATCAAGCAACAAATTCCAGACTCAGACTTACTATAACCAAAAGGCCAATTTTACCAGCTCAGAATCCTGATAATCAAAGATGAAAAATAAATAATAAATAAAAACCTCAATTTTAACACATTTCAAGGGGACTGGGTATGTGGCTCAGCTGGTAGAGTGCTTGATTAGAATAAACAAAACCCTGGGTTCGAGCCCCAGCACTGCACAAACTGAGTATGGCTGTGTATATCTCTAACTCCAGTATTTAAGAGGTGGAAGCAGGAGGAACAGAAGTCTGAGCTCATCTTTGGCTTCATAGTGAGTTTGAGGCCACCCTAGGCTTTGTGAAATCCTTGTTTAAAAAGAAAAGAGAAAACTTTTTTTTTCCTAATTTAAATGTTTCAAGAGTGAGTTGCTATAATGCCCAGATAGCTTGAATCCATTCAACAACATTGTTTCATGGAGGGCACAGCCATGAAGGGCCTCTGACTCTAGCAAAGGAGACAGACGTGAACAGTCCTTTAAAACATCAGGTGCAAAGCCAGGGTCAGAGATAAGCTGCGGGGAGGGAGTGAAGAGCCACAGCTCAGGGCTCTCACATTTCATCCATTACCACGGTTAGGTGCCTGACAGTCTCCTTCTGCAGAGGGTTCTGGGCCAGGAAGCAGTCTGGTTAAAATGCAAATACCTCCTCAGGCAGGGTGAACACATAATGCCTATTTTCATGCATTAGTTTTGAGACCAGATAATTTGTGCTACTTAGCAGAAAACAGAGTCAGAGGTATGGGGGAAAGATCTGAGACTCCCGGCACAAATGTGGGACAGGCTGGCTGGCCCTGACAGCTTCTGAGAGGTCAAAGGGGCAAAGGAGTCCAGAAAGCAAACACAAGGGTGTCAGAAAAAGCAGGAAATGGCCTGATTCTGCACCTGGAGAAGCCATGGCTTCCCTTATCCTCACACACAGCAGCACAGGGGTCTTCAAAGTACATCCTGAAGACCTGGGAGACTCTGCTGCCCCACCCCCAACCTCCTTGCCATGTGCCACAGTCCCCCACCCTTTCTCACTCTCTTTCCTGTAAAATGATCGTTATCTTTGACACAGGAGTCACTGTTCCTGGGGCTGGGGTGATCATTCAGTTGGTGAGGTGCTTGAGGAGCTGCGTGCAGATCTCGAACACCCAAACAAAAGCCAGGCATGGAATGTGTACCTGTATCAGCACTGGGGAGTGGGCCAGGTTGGGACAGGGGTTGTGTGGCCAGTCTAGGGAATTCCAGTGAGAGATCCTGCCTCAAAAAATACGGTGGAGAGAGGTTGAGAAAGACACCCTACATCAACCTCTGGGCTCTACATACATCACACACACACACAAACACGCACGCACGCATGCACACACGCACGCATGCACAGAGTCCCCATGGAGGCTGATCCTTCTCTCTGATAGCACACAACAAACATGCAACGTGAGTAAGAAACAAAAGCTCTTTTTATGATAAGCCACTGACATTTGGGGAGATTTTTGTTACTGTAACATGACTAAACAGAAGCTGACTGATACACCTCCTGAATCGACACTTCTAAGGAGAGGACAGAGCCCTTACATCTGATATTTCTCCCCATAGGAACCTCATTCTTTAATAACATCCAAACAAAGAAATAGAAACCATCAGCCCTCTGTAGCCATAGGCTCCACAACCTCAGAGTCAACCAACATTGGATGGAAAATATTCAGAAGAAAAACAGTGTCTATACTAAACGTGTGCAGAATTCTGCTGTTTTCTCTGAACAGTTTAATACAGCAACAACTTACAGCATTGGAATGGTATTGCATCTTATCCAGAGGTAACTCACAGCACGGTGGAGGATGTGTGCAGGTGATGCTCACACGGGATACTTACTATTTAAAGGACCAGAGTGTCTGTGAATGATGGTACCCTCAAGGAGACCCACAACCAATTCTCCATGGGTAACAATTGACAACTCAATTTTCATTTTGAGAAGTAAGATTTTCAGCAGCCAAAAGTTGAATGCTGGCTGCAAATCAACTGAACACTTAGGGGTTTCAGGTTTCAGGAGTGGGGAAGTGTTTTGTGTGAACAGGGATCTTAAGCCTCTACTACGTTACACTCCCAAAAATTCAGAGAAACCATAGCTAGCTGGTGGTGGAAGCTTGTCCGCAAAAACCGTTAGAGTTTCTGATCAAAGGGGGCTCCCCAGCCAGACCCTGCAGGGACGCCCCTGTACCTCTGAGGACTGTCATGCCACAGTTCCTGGGTGACCAGGGGGTTCGTCCTTCAGATTTGGTTGTTGATAAGGTCTGAATATGTCTCCTGAGCCCCACACTCAAATGTAGTCACCAGTGTGGGCCTGTAAACAGTGGTCTCTCTAGGACATGGTAAAGTTGCACAGGGAGCGTTTATGAGTAGGACTTCAGAGAAGAGTTAGGAATAACTCCCACCTTAGAAGGTGACTCCTAGGGGATGAAAGAGTAGACAAAGGAAGCCAGGACTAGTTAGTTCTGTGTCCTTCCATCCCTTCTGCCATGTGTCCCTTCTGTAGGACATAATACCAGCACACCATCTTGAAAGCAGGACAAACCCTCACCAGACCCCAGATCTACTAACACCCTGGTCTTACACTTCAGCCTCCAGAACTATGAGAAATAAACTTTTTTCCCCCGATAGAAATTGTCCAGCTTCATGTATTTGGTTAGAGTAACTAAGGGATTAAGTAATGGGATTCTTGGTAGTTAGACAAAACAAAGGGTCTTTGTAGGAGGGTTAAGGGAGTTCTACACAGGCGGTCATGTTGTTCACTGGGATCAGCTATCTGTTTCCATAGATACAGCAGCAGCCACCATGTTTCTTCCAAAAAGCAAACCTGACTTGAAATAATACCCTTTGCTCTCAGTGGCTTTCCATTACTTCTAAGACAGTAACTAAATGCCGGACCAAGGCAGAGAAGGCCTTTTTGCAACAGTCCTGGTGGGAATAAAAATATCCTCAAAAGTCACTTGGGTCACTCCTCCACCTTGGCTATTGGACTTTTGAGAAAGTACACCCTGAGGAATTGGAAATTTCCCCTAGAAATCTCACACTAGGAGAAGAAAAAGTCTGAAGCCTGGCATGAGCCCAAAGAGGAATCTCTGTTCTGGAAAACGGTTTTAATAATTTGACAGAGGCCCTTGCAGGAGAGACTGGAGCCAAGACAGTGGTGATGGGCTGGACCACACTTACTCAGGGCTGCTTAGATAAAGTTACCTTCTGCTTGCTATTTAAGGCTGTATTCCAGTTACTCAAAATGTTGACCCTCCCCAAAGGCCCTGCTTTTGAATACTTTCTATCTAGAAGGTTGTCAAATATCTGTGTCTGAGAACATCACCGACTCTGGGAGGTAAAGTTCTCTGTTGTTAAGTTGTAACTGGTAACACTGGTGTGGATGGACACTAGGCCCATAAATAGAGCATAAACACCTTAGCCACTAACGTCTACTCAGCCATTCCCCAGTCAGGGTTTCCCTACCCCAGGAGCTCTCGTCCTTTCTAGGCCACAGACTCCTCTGTCCTCCCACAGCAGTCACTTCCTGCTTTAATTGAAGGCACACAAGCAGGCATCCCAGAACAATAGGGCACTGTGCCTCCGATGAGGGATGATTGTCACACAGTAAAGGATGCAGGTGGTGAATGTGGGTTTGTGGGTGGATGTCAATATTGAGTTGTCTGTCAGGTGAGGACTGGAGGCCTAAATCCTGCTAGGAGAGCGACTTCTGCCTACAGGGCCTAACCTGGTTTCTTAAACTGTTTGTGGAAAATCACATGACTCTAGTGCAGCCCTGACAGGGCAGGGACAGGGAGAGTGGAGGGGGGTGGGGGTCAAAGATTTAGGAAGATGGGCATCCTGGAAAAGCTCAATCCAGATCAGATGGAAGGGGGGGGACAAAGGGGGGCAGAACAATAATTTCCTACAGAGTATGGAGACCTCCAGAGTCGCCCCCCGCCCCATCCCTCTTTGCCTCCCCAGGTCCCTCACTCTGATATGCCTGTTTCTCCTTCTAGTAGCACTTCACCTCGTGCCCCAATGGGTGATGGGAGAATCCGTGAGGAGAGGGCCTGTAGAGCACTTAGCATAGTGTCTGGCCTAGGGGAGGCTTTCAGAGATATTAGCTATAGTGAAGTGCGGTGGTACACACCTGCAAGTCTAGCACCCAAGAGGCAGAGGCAGGATCGTGAATTTGAGGCGGTCTGGGTTACATAGTGAAACCTGTCTTAAAACCACAGCAAAAGTCCTAACTATAATCCTTTTTTTCTAAATTTATTTTATGTACTTTGGTATTTTGCCTGCATGTATATCTGTGTGAAGGTGTCAGATCTTGGAGTTACAAACAGTTATGAGCTGCCTTGTGGGTGCTGGGAATTGAACTGTGGTCCTCTGGAAGAGCAGTCAGTGCTCTTAACCACGGAACCATCTCTCCAGCCCCCTAACCATAATCCTTATTAAAACAAAAAATAGTTCTATATGATGGGGAAGCATGTTTTTTGTTTGTTTGGTTAGTTTTTGTTTCTGTTTTTTTATAAGACCTTCCATGAATGTTTATGTACCCATATTCTGAAGCATTCTAGAAGGCATGGAAGGGTCAGAACTGCCACCTAGCCAAGCCTCTGAGACCAAGGGTTCCAGCCAGAGGTGGGGCTGTGGGATAGGACACAGGTGACTCCTCAGTATTTGGGGAGAACCTTGGGAGCCATCCTCCCACTGGATGAAGGGAAGGGAAGGGTGATGAGCAGTGTGTCACCCACTCATCTTGTCACTGGAGTTGTCCAGGTCAGAGCCTGAACCCTCAGCCTAGGCTTGGCCACTCACCTTCAACAGGCAAAGTGGAGACAAGTGATCTCATTCGCTTTCTATTGTGGTGATCCAGACCATGACCAAAAGCCACTTAGGAAAGTCAAGAGTTTATGGCACTGTGCACTCGCAGGTCACAGATACCATGCAGGGAGACAGAGCAGGAAATCAGGCGGGAATGGAAGCAGAAACAGTGGAGGGATGCTGCTTTCTGGCTGGCTCTCTGCTGTGCTCCATGGTCCATATTCAGCTCGCTTTGTTATGTAGCCCAGAACCACCTGCCTAGGGATGTTGCTGCCCACAAGTGGGAGGGGCCTTCCCACATCAATCTTCAATCAAGGCAATCCCTCAAAAACAGGGCCACAGGCCAATCTGATCAAGGCAATTCTTCGACTCACATCCCCTCTCCCCAGGTTTGTGTCAAGTTGACGATAAAAATTAGCCAGCACGTGCATTCAGTGAAAAGCAGAGAAAGGAGATGTATTCAGTGTGGCCACAGTGGAGAAGAGGAACAAATAAGAGTCTAGTGCCCCTGGCCTGGTCCACCTTGGGGTACAACATGAGGTTTAGGTTTAAACAGAGGATAAGAGGTATGGACAGTTAAGAAGCCCTGGACAAAGTGTGGTCCCTCATTGTCCTTCATTGTCCCTTATTGTCTTAGCTCTAATGCTGTCTCATAAATGGTCTCAAATGTGTCAGATCTCTTCCCAAGAAACAGGCCCCCCCACTCTGACTGGTTTCATTCAGCCTTTCCTGTCTGTCTCTCAGCATGATGTAACTGGGGGAAATTCTGATTCTTTGGGGAATCACTGTTTAATAGTCTCATAGCCAATGAAAGCACAATTACCTCTCAGACACTTAGAATGTCTTCACTCCTGCCAGAATCATTACAGCTTCCCCAAGTGTGCACAGCTTGCTGCAGTGGCCCTGCACAGAGACTCCTGGCCACTGGTGACCCCCACCCACCTCGTTCCTATTTCAGTAGCAGCCCAGGGTAGCTCAGGTGAACAGCACTCAACTGCATCTTCACACCTTCACTAGGAAGCCTTTTGGGGCAGGGTGCGAGGTGCAGACTCACTTCAGGAAAATTGGTAGCGGTGGCGAGACAGTGTCACCAAGCAGGTATGCAATGAAGATGAACCAAGACATCAAGGAACACAGATGCAGGTGTGCAATGGGGATGAACCAGGACATCAAGGAACACAGATGCAGGTCTGCAATGGGGACGAACCAGGACATCCAGGGACACAGGTGCAGGTGTGCAATGGGGATGAACCAGGACATCCAGGGACACAGGTGCAGGTGTGCAATGGGGATGAACCAGGACATCCAGGGACACAGGTGCAGGTGTGCTATGGGGGTGAACCAGGACATCCAGGGACACAGATGCAGGTGTACAATGGGGGTGAACCAGGACATCCAGGGACACAGATGCAGGTGTGCAATGAGGGTGAACCAGGACATCCAGGGACACAGGTGCAGGTGTGCAATGGGGATGAACCAGGACATCCAGGGACACAGGTGCAGGTGTGCAATGGGGATGAACCAGGACATCCAGGGACACAGGTGCAGGTGTGCAATGGGGATGAACCAGGACATCCAGGGACACAGGTGCAGGGGAGGGGAAGACAACTGTATAATAGTTAACCCCATCAACTCAACTGCACTTGAAATCACCTAACAGACAGATTTCTGTTCATGAGAATGTTTCCAGAAAGGTTTTAACTGAGGTGGGAAGAGCCATCCTGAATGTGGATGTAGGGCCCATGGGTCTACCCCTGCTCCAGGGTTTCATCTTGAGGACAGTTTCTGGCCAGCCAGCAAAACATTCTGTTTGTTCCTGTGCTCCCTCTGCCCCCCCTGGTGGTTAGCTATAGGGACATTGTTTACTCCACCTTGGGCTTGGTAATTTCCCACCTGCCTTGGGGGAATTCCATTGTGTAGCAGCTAGGTATTTAAGGTTTTTCCTAAATTTGAGTAAAGGGCATTTGGCTGATCTCCTTTCGAATGACCCAGGTCTTTTGTGTGTTCTTTCAATCTCCAGGCCCTTGCCCAGCTTGCGAATGGTACAGTGGCGCACGAATTCGCAGGAGTTACATGTGGACACACCATTCCACTGGCTAGAGTCCCTGACTGAAGACAGGGGAGAAAGGGAGACGAGCAGTGGCCTCCATCTCTCTCTGCTTCCCGACTGTGACCAGCTGCCTCATGCTCCTGCCGCCATGCCTTTCCCACCATGATGGACTGCACCCTCTGACTGTGAGCCAGAAGAAACCCTTCCTCCCTTAAATTGCTTCTGCCAAGAATTTTGTCACAGTTATAAGGAAGGCACCCACATGAGTTCTTTGGCTCATTTCTCTTTCTATTCTGGCTTTCCTCCCTGTCCCTTCCTCTATGCTCCCTCTCTCCCCCACATACTAAATTTCCAAGAGCTTCTATGGGAAATCACTAGAAACAAAGCCATCGGGAACAAAGGAATCCTTTCTTTCATGTTTCTGGAGGACTGGTGGCCTAGTCAAGGATGGCCCCTGGGACCTGGAGAAGGAACCCTCTATCCCCACCTCTCTCCTAGCTTCTGTGTCTGAAGCAAGCCGTGCCTCCTCAGCTCGCAGACACATCCAGCCCTGCTCTGTCTTCTTGGGGCCTTCTCCCCAGGTCTCCATACCTATTTCCTCCCGTCTTTTATGCACAAGAGCATGCATTTAGGGGCACCTGAAATGCAGGACCCTCTTTTCGCTAGAACCTTCACTGAGGCTCCTCTGCAGAATGCCTTTCTGAGTGAGGCCAGACACAGGTTCTGAGCACACATGCATTTGGGGGTGAGGCAAGCACTCCTTAGCTCCCTAACTTCTCATTCTTTCATTTTGCCATTTCCACCATATTGTCTCTCTTCCCTCCTTCCTCTGTCCCCTCCACAATCTTCTTCCACCCCTTCCCTTTATCTTCTCTTCAGCTGATTTCTTCCTTAACACTTTTGTCCGAGGCCGTACTGAGGTTGCACTGATCATAAGCCCACAAGCGATTCTAGTTGTGGTGCCCAGCATCACATGGTTCTATAATTCTAGATTTTTTTTTTAAATTCTTCAATTGAGTTAGTAAAACAAATGCTTTATGTTTTTGTTTGCTTTTTGTGCATAAGTTCTATGTGGCTATGGGAAGAACAGAACTGGTCCAGAATGCCATAGGTCCCGTGAAGAGAGCTAGCGGGGACTGCTTTGGTTTCAATCGTAAGCGAGGCAGTCCCTCAGAAGTGGTTTTGGCAGTCAATGGTGAAGTTCCATATCTGCTGAGATGAATTGCCAACAGTAGCATACAGCCCAACACCATGCCAGCCCCCAGCATTCCTAACTTCTGCCCTGCGGCCTTCGCTCATGCACAAGCTAGTTCACTTGGATCTCTGCCGCATCACCTCTTATGCTGCAGCCTGCGCACTTGCTTCATCCTGCCCGTCACGGTACATGCATTTCAAAGATGTCACTAAGGCTGACACTGTAAAGTTCTGGTCAACTGCACAGTCAGCAGAGGCCAAGGCCAAGATTGGCTCCCATATTACAGGCTGTCCTGGCCCCGTGGAGGATGTGGTGTCCCCACAGGACCCTCCTCTAAATGTGTTGGTGTCTTGAAGTGTTCTCTAGACACACTGTTCTGTACCTGCAGGTAAGAGGTACCAGTGGAACTTGAAGATAACTTTCTCGACTTGATTTCAGCGACTCTGCTCTTTCTCAGCCCACGCTCAGGACCATGAGGCACTGGTATCCCTGAGCCTCTGACCTTGTGAGAATTGCAGCTAGTTAAAAGCGTAGATGAGCCCTGAACTGTACTTTTAACATGCATCCCGGGAGAGTCAGTTTTCTTTCACTGTTTGCTTTTTGGTTGGTTTATTTGGTGTCAAGGATTCCTGTAACCAGGCTGACCTTGAAGTTGTTATGTAATTAAGGAGAACCTTAAACTGTGATCTTCCAGTCTCTATTCTCTAAGTGCTGTGATTGTGTGTGTGTGTATGTGTATGTGTGTGTACCAGCCTGCCTGGCTCACACCAACTGCTTCAAATTAAAAGAAGAGCTGGAGAGGACATCCCCACTGGGCACAGTGTGTCTCCAGTATCTAGTGTTGCTTCACTACTGTTCTTCAGTTACAGGTTTCTGCTGAACTTCCACCAGCCTGCAGGAAAGACAGTAGCAAATGCTTGGCACTAGGCCTGGAGGCAAGGCCCAGTGGGTTTGGAATGTGAGCCTGGTGCTCAGCAGACCTCAGCTGTCCCTCGGTGCCCTGGGGCAATCGGGGCCTCAGCCTCACAGCCATGTGGACAGTGTGGGGGAAGCTATTCACTCCCACGGGACCCTCGTGAAGATCAAAGGCTGTCTAGAAGGCAGGACATGTTTGTCAAGCATGCTCTTACAAAAAGCCTGCGTGGGTCATGCTGTCAAACCTCAGCATGGCAGATGGCATCTGTGGCAGGGTGACAGGCAGGGTGACTGATGGCCAGGGCATCCAGCTGTGTTCCAGGGCTACCCAGGCCTGCCAGGAGCCAGCCTCCACCCTTGGGCGAGCTCCCTGAGATTCTCTGAGATATGTAAATGACTATAGTGCTGGGGGCAGGTGTTGATGAGCACTGTGTTAGAGGCAGCAGCTAACTATCTCATCCGACTTCTTCAGCTCAGGCCTAGCTGTTTTCTCTAGCTGCCTTTTTATTACGAGAACTTCCACATGTATTTCACAAGATAATAGTAGCGAGAGCCCATCTAGTCCGAGCCCAGCTTTGACAACCATCTGCCACCATCCTCATTCTCTCTCTCCAGTCCCCGCCTCCTCTCCCATCCTTGAATCATTAAAGCTCTTGTTTAACTTTTTAAAAATAGATTTTAGTTTTCAGAACCATTTTGCATTCCCTGCAAAATTGAATACAAAGCCTATAGATTCCCAGACATGTCCCCCTCCCCCATAGTCCAGCCTTCTTGTTCTCAACACCCCACCCTGGAGCGACACAGCACTGTCGCCCAAAGTCAGTGGTTTTACGGCTGAGTTCCTTCTCTGGGTCTGGACAAATATGTACAGCAGACAGTTGCTTTGTCTTTAGATACGATGGTGAGCACTGGAGACAGATACGGCAGACATCACACGCCTCCTGATGAGACCCAGGAACAAGGCCATAACACTCCTGCTCCTGAACCCCAGTCCCATCCGGCCTTGGAGCTTGCAGACAGGGAATGTGGGGAACAGAGAGTAGAGGGCTAGGCTCAGAGTCACAGGTTTGTGTCTGCTCAGTTCACAGGGCAGAAGGCTCAGGTTTCCTCTTGTCAGCAAATGGGTGGTATTTTTTTTTTTAAAAAGGGTGTGTCTTTAGATTGAAACTTCAGCCTACTGTGACAGTTCTGAGAATGGAGACCCTTGGGGATGACCTCACCCTTGCAAAGGGGTGTGGCAGAAGAGGCTCTGTCACTTTTGTTCTTCTGATTTTGCTCTATGATATCACAAGCCCTCCCTCCTGGAGGATGCAGCCTTTAGACACCATCTTAGATTCACCGGGCATTCAACTCGCTTGCTTTCCATCCTGGAAGAAACACCTATTGTCCTTTATACATTTCCCAGCCTCAGTTCTTTTGTTATATCAGCACCCATGGACCGAGACAGAGTAAAACTATTCCAGATTAAAATGGCCCGAGAGACTTAGGTATAAAGTGGGGGTAGGGAGAGAAGTTTCCATCTTCTGTTCTATTGTGTTTTGTTCTGAGGCAAGGTCTCACTATGCAGTCTAGGTTGACCTCAAACGTTCAGTGATCCTCCTGCCACAGCACCCGAGGTCTGTACTGCCATACCTAGATGCTGAAACAGAGACCTTGATTTAAAAAAAAAAAAACAACATAGAAATATGTATTTGTGGAGACTGAGCATCAGATAGTGAGAGAAAATTGTTGTTTGTTTATGGGCACTGTAATCATTGTCAACTCCTAATTGGGATTTCCTTTTTAATTTAATAGTCTATGTTGTGGTGTACGTGTGTACGCATCCATTCACGTACTGTGTGTGAACGTGGAGCCCAAGGATGTTGTCAAATGTCTTCCTCAGTTACTCCTCACCTTGGTTTTTGAGACAGGGTCTCTCTCTTGCAGGATCTTCAGGTCAGTAATTTTGCATGACCAGTTGACCCACAAGACACAGGGACATGCTGTCACTGCACTCACGGTGCTAGTATTGCAGACACTCTCAATCCCACCAGGTTCTCGTGCCTGTGCTTCAGACCCTTGCTGACTAAGCCACCTCCGCAGCCCCTACCCAGAACTTCTTTGGCCATCACGACCTTGGAGCTATTGCAATGCTCTGTGCCTCTTCTCTGCTCTGACGCTCAAGGACTAATTAATTATTATTATTATTATTAGTTGTTAATTATTGAGTTAACAATGGCCTCAGTATTCCCATCTGCAAAATGTGTTGGGGGATGTCATTCACCATCCCCCCCTCTAGCCTTACCTCCTCGACAGGCTCCATTCCCAGGGCATGTTTCCCCTTCTCATACAGGCTCAGGCTGATAGATGACCTCATGCTTTAGACACACCAGGCTTCTATTTACGTATCCCAGTAACTTCTTTATTTTTAGAGACAACGTTATCGATTTCCATTTAGCTTGTAGGCCACTCTGAGATTCTTATCTTCCTTTGCCAGAGGAGCTGGCCCCTCAGCCAGGATCCGGAGAACAGCACTCCTCTGTATTAAATGCCTTTTTGATTCTTTTCTCTCTGCCGTTCTCGTTTGCGGAGGCTATTTTGCTAATTAACCCCATTTATTATTTATCATTCAAACAGCTCTGGTCACTCCTACTCAAGATAGGAAAATGAATTCCAATTCTAATTCCATAGACTTTGCCCAACTTTGAAAAGTGCCCATACACATCAGTCACCCTAGACGGGCTGACAAGACAGGCGCTCATC